>JAVSBV010054190.1:0-10803 GCA_033117975.1 Parotocinclus spilosoma
ACACATTTTGCACTTAAGGCTGCTATCTTGTGGACTGTTACAGATTTTGTGGACAGCTAGTTGTTTAACAGTCATTGGATAAATGTTTGAAATGGTATCTTTTGTTGAGTTTTTATTACACAATACCTACTCTGACCTTTTTGGGTTCTGCACCTGAAAAATAACCCGAATGTATAAACAAAACTAAAGCTAATACTAAAACTAATGAAAACTAAACTAAAACTAAGCATTAAAAAAATAATAATAACTAACAAAAACTAGCAAACCCAACTTAAGAACTAATTAAACTAACTAAATTTGAAAAAAAAAGTCAAAACGAAATAAAATCAAATTATAATAAAAAAAATCCAAAACTATTATAACTTTGGTGCCTCTATGTTTAGGTTAGGGCGACAAAGAACATTAACAAATTCTGATATGTATATACAGTATTTGTTTCAAATATTTCACTTTTTGATCTAATTTGTATTCGATAAAAATACATAATAAAATTATTATAAAATTGTGCTTCCACACCTCACAGTACGTAATAGGAAGAGCAGAAACAAAATCTATATCGAAAAACACATTTTTGTACTGTTTAGGAGGGCCTGTATTATATGATAGTATAGTTATTTGAAAGGAGAAAATCTTTTCAGATGGTCATGTCAGAATACAGTCCTTAACCCAGTTAAAATACTTTAGCATGTCTTTATGAGGGCTGTTTATTAAATAAATCTTTGGTGGTCTAAATCAGTTCTTTCAGGAAATGTTTTTCTTGCTAAGACATTCTCCAGTGACTTGAATGAAGACCAGTGGTGACTCTGTGATTAAGGCTCTGGACTATTAATCTTTGTGAGTTCAAATCATCTCTCTGCTAAGCTGCCACTTGTGGACTCTTAAACAAGACAATTGACCTTCAACTGCTCAGGTCATTTCAAATTCTCTCTTGTTAAACTAAATGCTGTAATTAAGATTCAGTCATTAACACTCAACACTGTTCATTGTTAATGGAAAGGATGTAAGTTTTGATACTGGGTAATCTTACTGGGTCAGTAAGGACATTTTTGTGTCATTTTGTGACAGTAGGCTTTATAATACAAATCTGCATATATCTGCTATACAGTCCAGTGGTGATGTTTTGTAATGTTAACAAATATTAAAATGTGAACAAATATTGGCTGGGAGTGAAGCAAAGCAAGATAAAAATAAATGTCATTTTTATATAAATCTGTATCTGTCTCTTGCGTTATCCAATGCCGAAGGCCATGTAAATGCTTCATCTTCAACAATCAGGAGTTTAGAAGATTATGATGATGGATTGAAATCTGTCCAGTGAGCTCCAGGCTCAAGGCAGACTTAACAAAGGCAGAAAGAGGATGAAAGTGAGAGGGAAAAGTAAGAGAAGGATGGTGGGTATTAGTAATTATAAAGGAAGAATTATAGCAGAAAGGCTTCTGCTGGGGAAAAAAACTATAGTCTTATGCAAATATCTGGGGCTGCTCAATGGTTTTGGAGCCCAGGTTCAGTCTTCACATCTAGTTACAAGCTGGATTTGGCATGTTCATCCAATATAGACATTGCTTGCTGTGGGTACTCAATGTTGGCTAGATTTTGGCGACCAGGGTTTAGTCTTCACCTCCAGTTAATGGCTGGGTTTCATCATGCCGAACTGGTACCCAGTTCTTACTACAGCCTCAAAACATTGTAGAAACTGGACTGGCTGCAAGGTTTAAGTGAGTGAGTGAATGGATAAGAGTTTAATTTTTCTGTGATGCGCTGCCTTCTGTAGACTAAGGTTTAGCTTTCACTAACCCATATCATTATGTCATTGCTGAGATAGAGAGGGAGTGATTTTGATCACTAAATAATGTTGCACTGCAGGTTTTAATGTGGAATGTAATGAAAACCAGTTTGCGTTTTATAGTTCTTCTCAGTGCTGTGTAATGAAAAACAAACCTTGTATGACTGCTTTCGTCAGAAGTGTACATATGTGGTGACTGTCTACTAATAACTTGATGAATGTAGGAGGATCTCCTCCTGTCAGGATTTATGGGTAAAGTGGAAGAAGCTCAAGTCCTGTGAGGAAGTTATTGAGCCACCAGTATGTGGGAGGACAAGCAGGATTAAAGGAAGAACACAGGTGTGTGTGTGTGTGTGTGTGTGTGTGTGCGTGTGTGTGCGTGTGTGTGCGTGTGTGTGCGTGTGTGTGCGTGTGTGTGTGTGTGCGTGTGTGTGTGGTGTGTGTGTGTGTGTGAGAGAGAGAGAGAGAGAGAGAGAGAGAGAGAGAGAGAGAGAGAGAGAGAGAGAAAGAGATCACTGTGAGGACCAAATGTCCCCACAAGTATAGAACAATATAATTCTAGACATGCTTCTATTACACACTCAAAGACAAAGAAAATATCCAGCCACTTTGAAATTTGTTGACACCAGTCCCTTTGTTTGAAGTGGTGTTGTAAATGAGAAATACGACTGCTGTAGACTGGAATTGTGTCATCTTTAGCGATACATCCAGGATCTGTCTGAGATATTCCCTGTGGAGCAAGACACCTCCCCAAGTGGTGGCATGATGATCTATGGAGCCATCACATACCACACTCTGTCACCCCTGTTTGTGATATCAGGAAAACTACATTACAAGAACTACCAAAAAAAGTAGCCAATGGATAGGGTTAGGGTTAGTAGACATCAAATTAATGTAACTATAGTAATACACAGTGGAAAGTCTCCATTAAAAGTGTGTGTGTGTGTGTGTGTGTGTGTGTGTGTGTGTGTAATCCAAATGTATCTTGTTTAATTTGTATAAACTTTTCCATTATATGTTAGGGTAAAACCCTTACCTAATTCCTGTATATTTCATATATGTACTCCATGAACAGCTTTGTTACAGAACAGTTAACACAGTCTTAGCATTAAACAAAATATTTACATATACATTTAAAACATTTAGGAGACATCCTTTTCCAAAGCAATATACAACAGGTTCAATCCAAGCAAAGGAAAGTTACGGATTTTGCTCAATGGTCCAGCAATGTCACATTTTCAACTGTGTCAGTCTGTTAAAGATGTGTTGAAATTTTCCTAACTTTTTTTTAAATTCTGAAACAATAAACTAAAACATTTGTACATCTGTATCTGTGCTTAGAAAGGTACTAAAATGTTTGCACTTTTAAATTCCTGATATGTGTTGGATTCTGGATGTACTCAAATGGTCTACAGTGTGTAATTTGGCTAGGGGTACCCTAGCTCTCTGACCAAACCACAAATCCTTCTTGTGTCTGAACATAGCCTTGTGTTGCATGTTGCAGGTATGGAGACATGGTTCCTAACACCATTGCAGGCAAGATATTTGGCTCTATCTGCTCTTTAAGTGGCGTGCTGGTTATAGCGCTTCCTGTCCCTGTCATTGTGTCAAACTTCAGCCGCATCTACCACCAGAACCAGAGAGCTGACAAAATGCGTGCCCAACAGGTAAGTTAAAATGAATATGATTAGATTTGTTTTAGATGATACATGGCCCATAAGTCATAACTGATCTTTAGTGAGCTGGTTGTGCTCTTAATCAGTGTTACAGATTGATTAAACATCCTTTGCTAAATATATATATTTAGCGAGAGATTTAGTGAGTGAGAAAACACCTAAAGGTTATCTGCTAAAAAACATCAGTTACTCAGGGCCTGGCTTTGGACCCTGGGCTTGATAATAAGAAAGTCAGGTAGCTCAGTTAGCAATAGATTGGTATCCCATCCAGAGAGCACTTTTACCTTTGCCCAGTGAATCCTGGGACAGGCTCTGGATGTCATGCCATAGCCCTGAGTTCATAAGTGGGGTTTAAACAGAAGCTTGTACTCTTAACTGACACTGAGATTTTTTAAAAACTATACACTTATCTAGTTTTGAGTCTTTACTAGTTTTTTGAATCTTGACTCTAAATGTGTTTTATCAGCACAAAATCTAAGAAACATTTCGAAAGTAGATCAGCATGATCTTAAACAGGTTGTTTGATATTTATACACTGACAGTTCACTTTACCGCTGTGGAAGAAGTGCTGAGGCAGGCATTTGAGACAAGGATTGCTCTGTTTTTTTTTATCTCAGAAAGTGCGTCTCGCCAGGATTCGCATGGCTAAGAAAGGGACTACTAATGCATTTCTGCAGTATAAAGAAGAAGGTGGACTACAGGTGAGTAACTTACGCTGTTATGTTAGCAAGCTGAGAAAATCAATCTTTGTGGTTTTGATCACTGCACTACTTATATGGAATTTAATTGGATTTACTTGTAGTATTTGGACCACCCATGGTTAGACGTTGTAAGGAGGGGCTTCCATCTGACAGTACTCAGATCAAGACAAATTTTATTTTAATAAGCCGCCTGCAGATCCTATCTGTAAAATTACAGTACATAGCATGAGTACGGTCTGCACACACACACACACACACACACACACGCACACACACACACGTGCGCACACACACACACGTGCGCACACACACACATCCAACTCTGGGTTCTCAGGTGTCTGGTGTGTTTTTAACTTCTGTTGAGCGAGTTTCAGTTATCAGAGGAACACATCAAAGAACAGGAGCTTCTTACTACGGCTGTATAAGCATGGTAAACGCCACAAATGTTCAAGAAGCATTCTGACAAAATTAACAACCTTACATTTCTCTTTGCGTCATTAAGTTTATGAGAACACATGCTTATTTGCTACAGTATGTAGCTGAAGGGCTTGTAGGTATAATCCTCTGTCTCACTGACCGAAGGAACTAAACATTAGCATCCTAAAGGAATGTACAATGAAGTGAATGACTTTGCTTACATCCCTCTTGGTTGTTAAACCCTTATATTATATTATATAATATAACCCTTATATTATTATATTATATCATAATAGTTTCTCAAGTGTTTTCAATGTGGATACACAGACATCATATCTGTATCTTTTTAACTCATGCAGTGCTTTCCACAAGATTTCAGACCATGGGAATCCCTCACTTCCATTTAACCATAAAATGAGTACTGCTGCTAAATGAAAAAACAGACCAACTTCCCAGCATGATGCAGTATTAACTACTGAAAAAATGATAAAATACATAAAATTGTGATAATTAATGCAACTACTATATTTTGCAAATAAAACAAAACCGGCAATGGGTGGTCCACTGTTATGAGCGTATATATATATATATATATATATATATATATATATATATATATATAGTACATAGGACACAGCAATCAGAAATTAATCTTGCAAACTGGAGACACATTAAGTCATTAAGCATAAATGGTTTTGGTTAACCACTTAACAGGATAAAATGCAGATGGAATATTTATGAAAAGATTGTGGATAGTGCAGATGGGTGGTATATCTAACTAAAATGTTGTTCAGAGATTTGTAATAGTAGAAATTAAAATTACAAAATCACAAAATATTGCATCATCAAACATCGCTGACTACGACCTGAACTGAAATTTGAACTAAATAAACTGTAGATTTTAAGACTGTACACTTTGAACACCTGTTGGCATGGGCATGACAGTGGGCATGGCTGAAATAGATGAACCCACCAATTAAGGGCACTGTACCTAATGTCTAGTAATATTACCCGTTAAGGATTTAGCAGTAACAATTTTGAGAGTGACAAAAGGTCTGACAATAACCTGTCTGAATTGACCCCTTAAACTTCAAATTAATAGTCCAGAACCTTAACCAATGGTTAACTTTAACCTTAACCTGCAGAAACTCAATGCATACTATTCTGTTTATTTGATTTCTGTTTATGATAAATCCCAGCAGCCTTATGTTTCTGATGGTGATCTGACTGTGGGATTGCTTGGTTTCTTGGTAATGAGTCTAAATGCTAGCACAAAGACCCAGGGGGTCTAAAATGAACAAAGCATTGCAAGTTAGTGATAAAGAAAATGCAGTGCACTGTCATTTATAGGCATTCAGAGAGTTGACTTTGATGAAACACCATCATTATGTGTAGCTCATACATGTGCACTAAAGGCTTCATCAACGTCAACTTACAAACCAAGCAAAGCCTGTGCCAAGTGATAGTCTGTTTTCAATTAAGGCAAAAGATTTTCATCACTTTTGTAACATTACTATTAATACAAATGGACCTGCTGTCTGCCTGAACAAACTTATTTTCACAAACTAACTTATCAAAGAGCTCCAGGGCTCTCAGCGTCATAATCTAATTCCTCTTCTCATACTCATACATAATCTCTAGCTTTAGAATGTCCTGTAGTCACCAGTTGAGGATCTAGCTTTTTTGCTGGCTCAGGGTTAGATCTGATTTCAACCAGAGCAGATTGCCAGCTTATTTAATGCTTGACATAAACTGCAGATATCATTAATGTTATGATATATAACTGTTTTTTTCATGTCCTGAATATCTGGCCATAATTTTAGCTTTACATAGTTGCAGCTGATCAAACTATAAATATTTGTGGTATTGTATTTGCCAGCTTTGTGAAATTAAATGGGAAAATATGAGTTATAAAACATTTGAACAATGTGAGAAATCATACAAATGTAGCTCTCAATTGACTCAACAATAAAGTAATAATAAAATAATAAAGTTATAATATAAAGAGAAGCTTTTAAGCCAGTGACACTATAACCACATCTAGCTGGAAGACATTATCTCATTAGCCAATCAAGTGGCATACAACCATGCCGTTTCAGATTATGTTTTCATTAGCCACTAGAAAGGGGAAACTGTGATCTCAGTGATATTGGCTGAGATCCCTGAAATTTTCCATCATACCTTTCCATATCCTGTTCTCATAATTACACAATAAAGAAAAAAAATCCAGTAAGCAAATATTGAGCAGTTATTGATGAAAGGTCAGTCAAGAATGACCACACACTGTTTGGGGCTGACAGGAAAGATACTGTAAGTCAGATAACCGCTCTGAACATTTGAAGTGAGAAGAAAAGCAACTCAGAATTCAGAACACATCGACAATAAGGAGTTGGCTTACAACAGTAGACCATGTCGGCTTACACTTCTGTCTGCCAGAAACAGAGAGCTGAGGCTGCGCTGGGCACATATTCACCAAAACTGGACTGGAAAAATGTAATAATAAATGTAGCCTGGTCTGATGCATTTTGACTTTTGCTGAGGCACACAGATTGTAGGGTCAGAACTTGGCAGCAGAATAAATCCTTAAACCCAACCTGTCATGTGCCAACGGGAGATGGTGTACTGGTGTGGAGAATATTTTTTTTCCATAATTTGAACGCATTAATAACACTCAATCATTGCTTGAATGCCACAGCCTATTGAGTATTGTTGCTGACCATGTGCACCCCTTCATGGCCACATGCTTCTTTTATTTTTACTTCCAGTAACAACCTGCAACACATTCCAAAGTAGCTGGGTCATCATGTTTAATGAATATGACAATGGGTTCAATGTTGTTTGGAGGCCTTCCCAGTCACCAGACCTGAATCCAACAGACTTGTGTTTAAAGCAAACTGACATTTTAAAATAACACATTGACAATGGTAGGAAATTGATAGGTGGCATACTTTTGGTAAGTAGGCAGGTTAGATAGTCAGTGGTAACAACGTTGGCTTAGTGGTTTAGGCTCTGTACTACTAATAGCTTGTAACTTAAAGCGGTTTATTGTAATTTATTGTATGTTGATCTGGAAAGGGGTGCTGCTAAATGCAGTAAATATACTGCTCACTATGAATGGATATTGTACTAGAGGATGTTTAATTTCATATCAGGTAATGATTTTTGTGAGCAGTAAAGCTTGGTATTAATGAACCATAAAATGTAGGGTGAAACAACAATTAGACTGGTCACATTGGTTAAAAATCACAGTAAAATTATTTGGGAGCTGTGAATATGGTTGTCCATCAGATGGTCTGGCATTCAGGCCTGGCTATTTAACAGCATTCCCAGCTGTGTGCATTTGCAGGGAGGGGGTGTAATTAGCCAAGCTGATTAGCAATGTCTGGTGGCAGAGCATGGCATGAGAATGAACGGATGTGAGGCTAAGGTTGGAAATGCTTTGATAATTAAAAAGACAGAGAGATAATAGTGTCAGCTACATGGTCTGATCCATTGCAGCCGCTACATTTTACTATACTCCTATTATCTTGAAGCCAGCCTTTGTTGTGGTTCTTTGTTGTGATGTACTTGATGACTTAAAAAATCAAAAGAAAACAACCATCATAATTTCCTATCATAATAGAATATGGTGTACAAAACTGAAATGTAAAAAAATCCTGCCATTAAGTTTTCCAAAGCAAATAAATGATATCAAAGACTTCATGATAAGGCCACAACTTATAATATATATTAATCATATTATAATAACTCGACATGTATGAAGTGCAGGTAAACCACAGGTAATGAATAGTGCTAGCAGGGCTAGCAGCCCCTCAGTTTGTGTGTGAGTTGGTATTGTCGGAGGCTCCCAGCATGTCCCATGAGTCCGGGTTTGTCCTTCATTAATTATTATCTTATGTGCCATCCCTATTACGTTAAAGCTGTTTTTTTTTAAATAACAAATGCATTTTATTCATTTGCTGCATTTTTATGAATGTTTTTTTTTTTTTGGATTGTGCTCATCATGAGCAGATGCTCATTTAGCCATGCTCATTAGGTCAATCAATTTATTTTTGCTATGAAGTTAGTTTTTATGCAGGCTGCTTTATCCATTCTGGCTTGATAATAAAGCTTGACAATGAGCAATATTGTTGCTTTCCACTGCGTTTCTTATAAACTCTATGTTAATAACTGAGCCTGCTGGCGCCTTCTGTACAGTTTTCTTGCATTAATGCTGAATCTAATGCCTAGGCCTTTCAGTTGCACTTCATGCCTATCTACACAGTATAAGCCATGCATTGACCTCTAGAGAAAGAAAGATCATATCACACTGAATGGTCAATTAAAATACTCCCAAATGCCGCTGGATCTAAACACTTTTAGTATCAATTTCTCTACCCTATGCTAACCCATGTTCTTCCGTTTCCATGTTTTATTGTCTATCAGATTGACTGTAGGCTAACATTTTTCTTACTTTTCCTTCAGGCTCACTATTTCACCCAATACCTTGTAATTGATGCAGTTGTGCTGTGTGTCCTTTCTCTGCATGGTTGGGTAATTGTTTCACCATTGGTGGCACTGCTTCAGTAATACATTCTTGAATATAAAGTCGACCCCATGGGTATGTCTCAAAATGAAGACATAGTGGCACTTTAACACTGGCTTAATGGAAAATCATGGACTATTGCAGTAAAACTGCAGAGCAGCATAAACTACAACACAAAGCTTTAGCGCATAAACTGAATAACCTAAATAATTTTATGAGGGATAAAGAAATCCAATAACTGGATTTGCTAAGTGATACACAGATTTGAAAGGGTTTGAAAGTGCATTGTGGACCACAGTACATTTCTATTTAGATAGGTAGAAAGAAAAAAAAGTAAGGCACTTTAGAATATAGAGTGTTACCTTGGCCCTTATCGTTAATTTGTTCCAGAATGCTTGTTGAGTACTGAAAATGAAGAGTACCTAGCTAATTTTCCCATAAGGAAACATGTAAATTGAATTAAGTTCTTTCAGTATATGCAATAAGGCGTTGTACTGTACGGGTGCAACCTAATTTATGAAGGGAATATGTTTTCCAACACATCCTTTATACATATTAAAAAATAGAAAAACATTATAAATACAGCCGAGATCTTTACTCAACAAGAGCTATTGTGACCTGAATCTCTGTGAATTGAGCTGTGAATCATGATTTGTGAATCAAGTTTCGGATGAAACAAGTCACATGGCTTGTAAAAGAGAAAGCAAGGACGAATGGAAGAAAATGTAAAGAAAGAAAGCAAGAAAAGAATAAGGAAAAGAATGAAACAAATAGCATATATCTAAGTATTAAATAAATAAATCAGTAGTCATGCAAGTCATGCAAAAGAGTAACAAAACAAGAAATAAAGTCCAATAATCTGGGTGCTGATGGGTTAATGCTGCTACAGGGACCGTGTTTTTTCCTGCATACAAAAAGCTGCAGAGCTAATCTGGAATTCTAACATGCAATTTGTAGTAAACAGAAATTAAGTTAGCCCTATTACCAGTGAAATTGCAATCATCTAGTTTCTTATAATTCGTTCTTCCTTAATTTTGTCGCACAGCTGTACCCCTCTTGCTCAGTCAAAGGGAAACAATTATGCATAAAGAAATAAGCCATTTAAGTAATTAACAAGTAAGTACAAATCCCTTTATTAGGTACAACAATATTTAGTGTGCTCACCTTACAATGACGTAGTGGAATAAAGTAACAAAAATGCAAAATATAAAAATAAAATAGATAGATAAAATATAGTCTATGCATGTGCAAAGAACAAACCGGATTCCAAAAAAGTTGGGACACTTTTTGGAATCCGAAACAAATTGTGAATAAAAACTGAATGCAATGATGTTGAGGTGCCAACATCTAATACTTTATTCAGAATATAACACAAATCACAGATCAAACGTTTAAAGTGAGAGAATGTATCATTTTCAGGGAAAAATATGTTGTTTCCAAAATTCATGGCGTCAACAAATCCCCAAAAAGTTGGGACAAGGCCATTTTTACCACTGTGTGGCCTCCCCCCTCCTTCTTACAACACTCAACAGGTGTTTGGGGACAGAGGAGACCAATTTCTCAAGTTTAGAAATGGGAATGCTCTCTCATTCATGTCTAATAAAGGCCTCTAACTGTTCAATCGTCTTGGGCCTTCTTTGTCGCACCTTCCTCTTTATGATGTGCCAAATGTTCTCTATAGGTGAAAGATCTGGACTGCAG
>JAVSBV010054219.1:0-10803 GCA_033117975.1 Parotocinclus spilosoma
ACAATTTGGAATAAAGCTGTAACGTAACAAAATGTGGAAAAAGTGAAGCGCTGTGAATACTTTCCGGATGCACTGTAGTTGTAAAAAATGTTATATTTTGTCATTAGACCACTGCTGAAACAACAAATCCAAAGACGTTTGCACAGTACTATACATCCTGCACAGAGTGCCAGTCCAAATCCTACCTGTTCGACAGGAACTACTATTTCCAGGAGCTGCTGGATCTCTGCATGCAATATGTAACTGGACCTTTAGCACGATGGCCTTGGTTTTGGCATGAGAGCACTTAAAGGCATCTGGACCAAGTATTTTGGTTTCTCTGCATCTTTTGCTTTGCCAAGTGTTGTACTTGCAAAGAATCTCAAGCGGAATTTGGATGGTTTCTGGTGTAGCCTCAGACCAGAAACTTGGTGTTCCGAACAAAAATGAATCAACAGGACACTGGAAGGTCAATCAGCCAGCATTTGTGTGCTCCAGAAAATGTTTCTGATTCTTAGGAAGCATCATGATTATGTGATTGGAAATCGGCCATGTTAGCTCAAGAGATATATATAGCCTTTAGCCTATTCCTTATGCTTTTCCCTTTTGCAACTTTCTAATAAGGAAACATACAATTTATACACCAGGTTAAACACAGAAGTAAGGTAGCACATGGCCTGAAAAGTGACATTGGCCAGTCTCTTTTGCATTCTCTCTTTCCCATATCGAGTCTGTGCCAGCACACTTGAGAGTGGATTTGTTTTGGATTAACACAGTCCCTGGGTTTGTTTGGATATGCAGGCTTCATACTGTGCTATTCTTTTGACTGGAAGCTCTTCCCCCTTTTTCTTTGCATCTGGGCCTACATGATGATCCCCATTTATCCAATACTCCTCAAGAGCCATGGGTGTGGAAAATATGGCAAAGAACCACCACTTTGAACCTCGGTTAACAAAGTCTTTGGAGAACGGGTTCCGACTTCCAATTTCATCACACAGCGATCCAAAATAATCGACAAATCTGACTGTGGGGGCTCAGTGGTTAAGTCTTTGGCCTACCAATTGAAGGGTTCTGAGTTCAGAACTTGGCACTGCCAAATCTTGGCTTTTTACCCCTATGCTTCTGTTATAATCATTAGATGGGCATCCAAATCCACACTGGTGATGTTAACCTGACTGCTCACACTGTAGCCTATAACTCAGAATCCAAGGAACAAATTATATTGTTCGTTAGCACAAAGGGTTTTCACTGCAATTAGTTATCAAGGCTGTTATAACAAACAACACAAGAGTAGAGGATAGCCTTGGGCACAGGTGCATGAATCCAAAAAAGGATGATTTTAGAGCATGTCACAGTTTTCTATAATTAATTCTCCCTGCTGGCTCCAATAATTAGCCAAGCCAGGCTGCTTGAACAAATTCCCACTGAGATTTTTGTACAGTTAACTGTAGATGGAAAATTTCCTCAAATATTGTTCAGGAGTATATGTTCTCTTTAGAAACATGTCTTTCCACAGACAAAGAGCATGTTTATCTGAGCTCTAAGTACAGGGCAACATCTTCCTGCACCTCCCATTCAGAGAATATGAGATTGAAACCATGTAGTTTTAAAGATCTGGGTCTGTCCCAAAATAAAGACTGTTTTTATTTATTAGAAGCTTCTCCAAGCCTGCGAAAAAGTGATGGAGAGCTGCTGGTGTGGAAAAAAATGGCTTCAACCTCCAGGGTGACCATTCTGGCAAGATGTAATCCTGTTTTTTCTCCAGGTCTGCTTTGGCTAGGCATTAGATGGAACCTGTGTCTAGACTCTCATCTGTCTTGTTGAAAAGGCAGTGTGTTTAATCTTTGTATATCCTAATCCTCCAGGAAGGTTCAGTGTTTAAGAATGTTTTCAGAACACTGAGTTCAATCCCTGGTTAGAGCCTTGAGTGCCTGATAAATGCTTTAAATTAAATGTATATGTACGCAATAAGATTGTTGGTGGTGAGTTCAAATCAGTGAAAAGTTGAAGTTATCTAATCAATGGAGTGAGTACAAATTATGGTTCAAAAAGTTGACAGTTAATTATAATGAATCATGTGCCTGTTAAATGCTGCATTTGCTCTAACAGCTTTCTTGTTTTTCTAATTTCTCCAAGCAATGTCTGGACTGTATATGTAAACATGAACTGCTTCCTCTCTGACATATAGTGCAAAAAAAAGCTGCTTTCACTCCAATCAGTTCTAGGGGCTATTTTGTTAGGGACTACCCCCATAGATGTTAGGAGATAAGAGAACCACACTGTGAGTATGCCATCTTGTATCCAGGCTAGAGGCGGCCTAACAGGGTATTAGAGCCTGAGTTGTTCACAAATAAAACGTATTCTTTTGCTCTAATATTGTATAAGGTACTGGACTCCGGACCAGAAGCCTCTGCCAAGCTGCCACAGTTGGGTCCTTAAGCAAGGCCCTTAACCCACCATTGCTTGGATTGTATCAGTTTTAAGTTGCTCTGGATAAGGACGTCTGCTAAATGCTGGAAATGTAAATGTAAATGTAATAATCAGTAATCTAAACAAGAATACACTACTAAAACTGTATAGGTTGTGTTTATATATTAACAAATACATATACAATTAACTTTTTTGGTCAGATAGTGTACTAGTAGACTTTAGAAATCACAAAAATAGCTTGTATATACAAATTGTATGTACAAATTCAGAATGCAAATGCATTGTCTATTGCTTTTTAATTACTACTTTATTAAGTGGGTAGCTTATATGTATTACACATATACTAAAGTTTAGGCACCCCTGGTGCAAATGGGTTGGGTTACAGAACCTCTGCAGGGAACCAGCTTAAATCTAAGACACTGCTGCACATTACAGCCAATTAAACAATGCTTGTGTGTGCAAACATCTAATTAAATCAGTTGTGGCAAAGAAAAAAAACTGTCAAACTATCAAAATGAAATCTTATCCCAGTTTAATCGTCACCTGTTTGTGTAACACTTTCTTCATGAAGAATGGTGTGTTAAATCTGCCCATTAAACTAGTCCTGACACATTTATTTCTAAATGTTAGAACAGTTTTGATAACGCTGAACCAAAAAAGAGGCTGGACGTGTTCGGACCTGGAAAAGTAACTGGTGTAAATTGGGCAGTGTGCTTGATTATAATTGCAATCATTCACAGGCCCATTTTATCATTTCAGTCAGTCAGTAGATTTTCTCTCTGGCAGCTTGCATAAAATTGACTGAGTAGGTCAGTAACACATGTGTGGAGGAGTGGAACATTTGCACTCTGTCTGTTTCCTGAATCATTGATTTAAAACAGGTGCATGTTCTGACCCCTCCCATTACTTTCCAGATAAACTTTTAGCCATGTTCTCCAGTTTCGTAACTGGCTGCTGGCTTATTTAATCGCTTGTTGTTAGTGCACGGAGATTTTGCTCGTGTTTTGTCTGGCCGTTTGGGAAAACTTACTCCCACTTCTCCAGCGGGCCCAGCCTTTACACCTTGGGGAAAAAAATCCATGACATACGAGGAACCGTTGCACCCACATCAAATGCGAACATAATGCATCTGGCTGGGGGCTGTTCATTCTTTTCATTGCCTCTCCACAGTATTTTGGGTTTCGTAGTGGCTTTCCAATTTAAACAGAGGTTTGGAGACCAAACAGGAAAATCCTGGATTGCTACCAAATTATATGGCAGCTGACTCAGAGAATGAGATTTTCCTTAATAAGCTGCCCCGCAGTGTCTGGATTTAACGTCTGACATGGAAATGGTTCTGGATGCAGCTGTTGAATTCATCTGCCCTTCAGTTATTTGAGGTGTTTAGTTCATACAGTACTATGCAAAAGTATTAAGCCACCATTAGAGTAGATACACCATTGTTTTAGCAAGGGACTACAAATAATTATTTCTTAGCCTGTTTATTACAATGCAACCAGAAAATTTGAGATTTTTTTTTCTGCAGGATTAAAATTTTATTTTGTTTGACCTCCTCTTGCACTCCTCTTACTCTATAACAGCGTCTGGCAGATTCATCAGGAAGTCAAGTTGCTTGAACAGGAATGGTCTTGTAGATGGGTAGCAGCCGAGTAACCACTTTATTGGAAGGGGAAAAGGCTAAGATATGCTAAAACTCCCAAAGATTGAAATGAACATCATGTCATATATGATAATTATTCCACTGATAAAACAGCAAACATAATGGTTCCCTAAGACCATTGAACAGTGCTATATATACTAGCTAAAGCACAACAACACAATGTGAACAGAGGCAGTGATACACTAGTTTCTGCTTGTGACCTATTTATCTCATTGTGGATCCTGGAAAGGTGGATGGGAGAGTGTATGTCCCTTTAACAAAGCTATTCAAAGCTTCTCTGGATTAAACCATGTGCCTAAAAATAACTTTAATTTGATTGATTGCCAAAATTAGGATTCAACACTTTAGCACGCTGTAAATGTCAAATAATGCAACAAATACAATTCTGGTGATTCTAAAATGTGCTAAAAGCATGGGCTAAGAGCTTTCCACCAGCATGTGTATGAGAGATAGAACAGAGAGCTGAACAGGTGGCGAACAGACAGATGAAGGCAAGCCCAAGCTAACGGCATCCTTCTGTTCTGGAGTCTAAAGTAAGAGTTAAATCACAGGGATAACATGGATGTGAGTCAAAGCAGAGATACGCTATAAGGACAAACCTTTATGGACACCCCTACTAATAACTGAGCTCTGATATTTCAATAACCCTCACTTGTTTAAAATTATTAATATAAAGTATGCATTTAAGCATTCTCCATAGGCAATAGATCATTTTGCACATAAACATAATTACATAGTACTGTTGAAAATTTTATCCATTTCTCATTTTCGCACAACAGAAACTGGGAATGGTTTTAGCTCTTAGAACGAAGAAGAGTTTGTGCCCTATGACGCCCTGTACTGTCGCCAGTGCATCGGCTTTCTGACCAGTATCAAGCGACTAAAACAATGTGAAAGTGGCTTAAATGACACTTTTAAAAACTTTTTTATTTTTACTTTCTGTCATGTTGTCCTTAGAGAATTTGCTTTCCATGTTGATTGAGAACTTGGCTGGTTTGCACAAAACTGTGATCACTACTCCACCAGCCACCTTGAAAATACACTGGAATGCCAGGTCTTATTGTCTAATGTCAAAAGACGGCCTAACAGTCATGTTTTAAAGTCTAGTGACTGAACACTCTTAGAAGAACAAAGTTTGCAACCATGTTTTGGATGCCATTTTTAGATGTCCACAAACGTTTGTCTATATAGTGAAACAGGTAAAGAAACACAGCCATATGATCACACAAAAGACTTTGTAACATGCATGGAATACAAAGAATACAATATATAGCGACACACAAAGAGGTATGAGAACACAGTATAGGACATGAAACACACAAGTACAATGAACCATATCAACCACATGGTCATAATGCTATAGGAATCTGATAAGTGTATACAGGGTGTTTCATAAGTCCAGCATCACAGGACAAAAGCTTTTATATAAAGAACTTTCCCAATATTTACCATTATTCCCAATAAACAAATGTTGCCATGGTACTCATTCAACAAACATATATGAGTTCTGTTTGTCTGCTATCAATGTAGTTTTGGCTCAGGGACTGGATGCAATTAGTTCTGGACTTAGAGGTCAGCCTTTATCTTTCATGCTGAAATGGAAGCATCTTGGAACAACAGCAGTTCCAGTTCCACAGTTCAGCCACTCAAGCCCCCTTAAACTTACAAAGCAGAGTAGTTGAGTGCTAAAGCTCTAAGCCCTTTATGCACTAAGCTGTTGCCTAATTCATTAGTATCAGGCCACCTCTAGAAGCAACATTAGCACAATAATTGGGAGCAGCAAGAAATGGTAACTAAAAACAAGACCACATCATTTTAAATGTACATTTAATTATTTAGCAGACACCCTTATCCAGAGAGACTTACAGCTGAGACAACCTGACAATTATTAGTTAAGGACCTTGCCAACAATGGCAAATTGGAAGAGGTAGAATTTGAACCATAATCTTTATGGTTCAATTGTGGCAGACCATATAGTCCATAGCTCAGTACCTTAACCACTAGATCACCACAGTATCCACAAGATTACTATGAACCACTGGCTGAAGTGACGTAAAGATTGATGCCACAGGACCTTTGCTCTGGAGTAACTATTCATGCTTCATTTTGTCTGGTAGTGTTATCAGTGAGTATGGGTTTAGTGCATGGTTAGGCAAAATCTACCTGAATGCCTAGTGCTAAATATAAAACACAGTGGACGAAGGGTGGCAATCTGGCATTGGTTTCCATGGTATGGGCTCCGCCCTTACTTCCAGAGAAGCATACAAAGCCATTATAAACAATGATATGCTGCCAACTTTGTGCCTACATTTTGGAGAAGGTCCTTTCTTTCCTGTTTCCTTATGATTTCCCATCCATACAAAGCCAGGCCAGAAAGGACCTAGTTTGGTGTGAAGGAAATTCAGTGACTTGGAAAAGGTCCTGGCCTTGATCCCACTACGCACATCTGGGGTGAATTGGAGCAATGGTCTGTCTTGTGTGCTGTGTGGATTTTGCATGTTCTTTCTGTGTCTGTTTGGGTTATTTGGTTTCTTTCTTCATTTCGCAGACATGCATTAGGACAAGTGGCATCTATAAAGTGCTCCAGTGTGTGTGTGCCCTCTGTAAGACCAGCCTTGCTCACTATGCAATCAAATCAGACCATAGCCCTGGCCCATCACCATAGGAGTTTGAAATTAAGGGGCATGTTTTTTGGAGGTTTTCGGGGCCTACCCAGCAACTCTGGGCACAAGGGCAGGAATAACCCTAGACACAAATTAACCTAACACGCATGTCTTTGGACTGTGGGAGGAAACCGGAATACCCGGAGTAAACCCATACAGACACGTGGAGGACATGCAGACTCCACACAGGAAGGACCCAGGCTGCTTCACCGTGGGATTGAACCCAGGAATTTTTTGCTTTGAAGCAACGGTGCTACCCACCGAGCCACCACGCTGCTTCGAAAATAATTAAATGAACAAAAAACACAGCATCCAAAGTAGGCATTTCATTAGGCATGTTTAATATTGATGTAACCTTGCTTCTGAGCCAATAGCCACTCATGCTTATGAAATGTTAAATGATAAAACATACAAGCATTATGTCATTTTATTAGAAACAGCAAGTCCAAGTTGTTATCTTCCTGGTCTGAATCTTTTTTTTTTTGGAATATAACACCATTCTGCTCAAGTTCAAATTCATTTACTGTTGCCTCAAACAGCCTTTATTACATTGAGCCTTTATTACATGAGGATTATGACTATACTGTATACCTACGTATACTTAATATACTTATGTGAATGTCTGTAAAGAATAATAATCACAAACATTTGCTATAATATATGAGGATTGTAGTGGCTTAGTGGTGAGGGCACAGGACTGTAGACCAAAAGGTCCAGAAGGTCCAGGGTTCAAAGAAGGCCAACTGTACAATGGTATCTACTGTAAGTCACTCTGGATTACAATGTCTGCTAAATGACTACATGTAAATGTAAATGCAAATCAGTCAGAAATAACTGGAGTATAAATGGTACAAACTGTCAAACTGACTTGTACTTGAGAATCTGAAGGCGTAACTTTCTCACACGTTCCTTCTCCTGAGCTACAATGATTGTGTCGAACACAAATCGTGTTGCTACTATTTTTAACCACATGATTGCATAACAGCAGCTGATCCTGAGCTGTCACAATATATTGGCATGCCACGAAGCTGATAGCTCACTGTGAAAATGTCTATCAATCAAAGCGCGAGGACGAGAAGATCAGATAAAGCCTGAGCTCAAACTCCGCTGGTTGCTTATTGTGGATATGATGCACGTCTTTGCGCTCCTCCTACATTTACAATCAATCAGATCGTCCCAAAAAGAAAAAAAACGGCACCGGATGGCAAACGCACCAGTTCATATTTCCCCCTCCCGCAAGGTTCCTGAAATGTGCCAGACCTCACACTTTGCAAATATATAATCTCCCACACATTCCAATAGCCTCTGCACCCGCTGAACCTTTCAGAACATTTTGTGAAGAATCAGAGTCATCTCATAGAGTGAATAATTTCACTTACTGCTTAAAAAAACTTCGGCTTAAAAAAAAAGACTTTTTCCATATTTCACGTTCATTAAAAAGGCAGTTGCATATTCAAGAAGGATAAATGACCTGGGTAAAAATTCTCTCCAGCCCTTCCCTTGCCGTCAGATTCATGCAAATGGGGCTGGCTCAGTCAACCTCACGTCTCATAGAGGCCTTTAATCTACACCCTGCAATATATTTTACAATTACCAACCTAAATATATAAATGAAAGGAGGGTGTGACACACAACGAGTGCGGCAGAACTGAGGACCTCGCAGACGTTATGAGAATGGAACTCAACAACAAGTTTGTGTTGACAGATTCAGGGGT
This sequence comes from Parotocinclus spilosoma, assembly GCA_033117975.1. Taxonomy (NCBI): domain Eukaryota; kingdom Metazoa; phylum Chordata; class Actinopteri; order Siluriformes; family Loricariidae; genus Parotocinclus; species Parotocinclus spilosoma. The sequence continues at coordinate 8,448 of JAVSBV010054219.1, forward strand.
TTGATTGAGGAGCCCAACGAGGCTTTGGCCAGACAGAACACAAACTTGGGATTCTAGGAAAAGATCTGCGAGAACCTGGCTTATGTGAAACCAGAGCTACTTAAAATAAGAGGAAACTAAATGTCGGGATAAGACCTGGGTATCTTGGCTGTTCCCATAGGACACTATATAGCCAAAAGCTTGTGGAAACCCAAAAATACATCCAAAAACATGGGTATTACTATGAAGTCTGTGCCTCTGTGCTCTCTAGGCTTTCCAGTAGGTTTTGGACCCTGACTGTCAGATCGAGCTTAGATGCTGGACAACAAGCCATGGTGGCTCACAGTTAGCCTTCCAACTCACTGAGATCTTTGTGCAAGAAGTGCAGGACGATAAACTTGCCATTTCTTAGTGGATGTTGTTTTATGAGAACAGTACAGAACGTTAAACTGATTAATCAAATATGAAAAGCTATGAAAGTGTTGTATAAGATTTCAAGCCATTCTGTTCCTGTATACCTCATATTATAAACCTGCTAGCAGTGAGTGTGGCACCCTGAAATAACGTGGGCCACTAATTATCATGGTGTCTATGAACAAAATGTCTGTGCAAAAGTCTTAGGAATTCTATATTTTCCAGCTTCTGCTTATTCTTTATTTAAGTCTTAGCTGGCACTGCACTCTACACTTAGCAGTTCCAGGATTACAGATTGTACCATCTGATTCTCTACATACAGTACTTTGCTAGTCACCTTTACTCTGTAATGGAACACCACAGATTAGGTCCTATTTGGGTTTTGCACTGCAGTGGCACTAATGTGGTGGTGGTGTGTTAGCTGGTATAAGTGGATCAGACACAGTAGTCCGGCTACAGTTTTAAACAACTGTTCACTCCCTGTCCATTATACGTGAAAGCCTACAGAACTGTGGTGGCTAGTGGTTAAAAACCAGTCTGTTATACATCAAGATTACTTAATTCCAGCTGATTCCAGTCATTTTTTAATAACCAGCACTGTTAATCAGATTTCTAGATCATGACCACTTAAATAATTAGATAACTGCAGTAATCTAATTATGACAGAATGAGTCATTCAAAAATTAAATGATTTGACAAAAATTGGTTGCCATTGATTGGTTTGATTTGACATCACTATTAGCATTAGTGGCCAAAAGGTATATGTATATATATATATATATATATATATATATATATAAAACGTAGTACACAAAGTAGCCAGAAGCCGGAGTACACAGAGTAACCCACACAGACACTGGGAGAACATGCAGACTCCACACAGAAAGGACCCAGACTGTTGCACTCTGGGATTGAAGTAGCCTACCATAATAATTATAACATTGTAAAATTTCACACTAGGTTTGTTGAGATTCTTTTTTGGTGAATTCATATAGTTTTGCAGGATATCTGACCAATGCGTGATGCTTCTTTCATTCCTCTGATCCACAAGATATCATCTGTGTAGCATTCAAATGGAAAATATGTTTGGCCCATAAAAAAGTCAATGAGGATTAACAGTTTGAGTGCTTTTTTAAAGGGCAGCCCTGACTTGGGCCCTGCCTTATATAAATCTACCTTTGGCCCTCAACATGACAGCACATGGGTTGTAAAATGTCATTATTAAGGCTTTGGAGCTCCACTGGACCATGATCACGTTCTTGTTGTCCAAACAGAGAAATTTTGGAATATGATCCCAGGATTTTCTGTCCTGCCAAAAGTTTTCCCAAAGTAAGTAAAATCATTCAGGGAGTCACAAAGAGCCAACCCTTGAGATGTTGCAGCAGGATCTGAAGCTGGAAGGTCTGAAAATGTCACTGAGCTTAAGCAGTTCTGTAAGGACAACTGGGTCAGGGCTTGTTAGATGCTAATTGTTACAGACCTATGACAGACCTCTGGGTGTACGGGACCTAACGTTTGGGTTGAACTATGGAATCTGTGGTGTAACTAACCCTAACCCCAAGCAAAATTCACAGTCAAACAATACTAAAGGTACAATAATGAGTAACAAGAATAATAACAAAGATAGCAGTAAAGACTGCAGCCAATATTGACTAAAGACAATATTTACACTTTAGAGACAGAAAGTACAGTTATGTGCAAAACTCTTAGGCCACCATTAAATTGGTTGGTTTAGCAATGCTATAACGACCATACATAACAAACTGCTGACTATTAGACCCAAAAATCTTAAACCTGGATTCATCATTCCATAACCCCCCTTTCCCAGTGATTTATTCTGTTCATTCCAATCTTTGTTCACCTGATGAAAATTTCCTGTAGATTGGGTTCTATTTCATCCCTGCTGACCGCCAGAGGCGGTGCGTAAGCACTGAATGTTCCCCTTCGCGCATGCGCGGTTCGA
>JAVSBV010054230.1:0-10803 GCA_033117975.1 Parotocinclus spilosoma
CGTTTTTGGTGAGTATTCATCCGCTGAGTAAATACGCTATTTACTGTAAATAGTAATATTTTATGATTTATAACATTTCCTTATTGTTAGAATTAATATTTTTAATATATATATATATATATATAATATATATATATTTTATATTATATTTTGTGATTTTTTTAAATGTAAAAGTTCATCAAATACATGTATATGTTTACGTTAACCATACCACATGTACTACGCATGTGCAGCTCGAGATCCGCAAAAACCCGCAATATATTTTTTCCATTAATATTTTTAAAAAACCCGCGATGCACCGAATCCGCGAAAGGTGAACCGCGAAGTGGCGAGGGAACACTGTCCTACCTGTGAACCATATTCATCTACCAACCAACTAGAAAGTGCAATTGTGGTCCTTTAAATGATTAATCTTAATATAACAGAATAATCATTTCCATATGAAAATTGTTTTTATGAAGTTTTTCGGGGGTTTAATGAGTTGAAGATTCTGACCAGCAGAATTCAGTAAGGAGCGCATTTTTAAAATGATCAATCGTTCAAATGACTGACAGCTTAAAAAAGTTTTGTTTCTCAGCTTTACGTGTGGGCAGATTTTTTTTTTACTTAACACGAGTAACAATTTGTTCTATTTGTATTATTAACCTATACTTAGTTTGATTATAAGAATTTAAACGAATGTAAAAAGGTAATTTGATGACTTCACCGAGTTCTTTTTTTGTACGTCCCCAAACAGATACAGATACAGATACAGGTGACTCATGTGGTCAAGCAGAAAACGGTGTGAAACTTGCAGCTCTACTTTGAACCACAGACTGATAATAAACACACACACACACACACACACACACACACACACACACACACACACACACAACAGTTCTACCAAATATAAATATATTTAAAACATAAACCAACAGAATTTCCATTAATGCACAGAGATGCTTAGCAAGTGCTCCTGAAGCTGTGATAATGACTCTTGTATTTGGGGGGGCAGATCATGGCCAAGGTCCTCCCTGGCCCGGGACTGGAACTCCTCGGTTGCCTGCTGAACTTCTGCTCTGGTCACATGGTCATTCTCAGACCAGACGGGAGAACGGGACAGCCTAAAGCGCTCTGTGATGGAGCAGCTGAGGTGAGCTGAGAAAAGTTGGGAATTTAAATAAGGCCAGACTTTTTTTTATTGCTTGTTTCGCAATCCTACTTATTATCCTGGTACGGGAACGTTTGGTTTCTCACCTGTTATCACCTCATGATAGCTGAGCATTAACATCCACACAAGCTGCAGCAGCTCGTCCCACCTTCTCCACCTCTCTGTACCATCCTGTTATAAAAAACACAAATTGAATCCGGTAACGCTTTATTAGAAACACAGCCTTTTTTTTTGGATTTTCACACACCATGAAGCATCCTGTACAAAGCCCTGCCATAGGATACGTGAACTACAATGTGCCGTCAGACGTTTAAAACATTTATTTCAATATTTGTACTGCCTTCATCGCTATTAATTACACTTCTTTTGGTTTGGAATGATCACTAAACAGTCATGAGTGGACAATTTAGGTTATAACAGAATTCATTTATTACTGTTTAATAATTCAGCTTATTAATTGGATCGTCTCGTTTGCTGTGACAACAGTTCGGTGTTCTCTGACGGAGCGTACGTACCACGTACCATACTGAATCATCATTTTAATCGCTACTTTTTAAAGAAACAGCCTGTGCAAGTGTGAATTTTTTGTGACAAAATTAGAAGGGAGAATTCGTGTCCCTCGTGCAATCTGTTCCCTGTAGCTTCATAGTGCTCTTAATAATACACTGCTCACAAAAACGGGGGATATTTCAGAATGAATATAAAACGATTAAAAAAAAGAATTAAACTAGATCATCAGAAAAGCAAATGAAAAGTCTAAGAAAGTTGTTTGATTATCAAATGAGATTCAAACACAATTATAGTGATTAAGTAACAAGTGATATATTTATGGGGGTGAACAAAAGCATGTTAAACTGGACCACTGTGCCCCCACATTGACTGTTCAGTAGGGTGTATGGTCACACAAGAGTGCCAAAACACCCCGACAGTGATGGGGCATGAACAGGATAAGATTATCCAGCAGTTCTTGTGGATCCTCTTCATATTTATTATGAAAAATCCCCTCATTTTTGTGCATTAAATGTATTTTTGTAGCCCCCCGAACATGCCACATGTTAAACGATGATCTCCGGTGTTAAGACTAAGACGGAAGGTTCTGAGGACACTATAGTGCTCCCAAAATTATATTTTAAAATGATTTGTTGAATTATTAAGTTTGTTATTTGTTTTTTTTCTATTAGAAAACCCGTAACATTGGCCTTTAAGTGACAGCTACTCAAAACAGAAACGAATTTTTAGTCCAACTTTTTGATTGTGTGTGTTGTGTGTGTATATATTGACAATAATTGGCAGTCTCACTGATGGGTCTGGTGCCAGGGTGGAGGTGTGCAGGAAGTGCAGCAGAAGTTTGAAGGACATTTGCAGCGCTTTCTTCTGAGAGCAGGCCTGATCGAGCAGCAGCTCCACCAGCTTACACCTGAGCAGGTTACTCTCTAGAGTGCTTAGCAGCAACATTCTACAAACACACACACACACGCGCACACGCGCACACACGCACACACGCACACAAAATTATATTTGCTAGTCAAATATGAGCACACCACACATATAAGGTGTGCTGATTTAAGTGAAACCTCCACAAAGACCAATGAATGAGAACTGAAACTAAAAGAATGAATCTCACTCAGTAACTGTTTACACCCGATTAGTCCAATTCAGAGCAGATTGGGGGCTATTCGGTACACGTGTTGCACGAGATGATACCCTGACTGGCATCTTTGACATGGTACATCTACAATACGAATCTAAGCAGTCCAGTCCAGATTCACTGTATAATCCACTGTCCAGTGACATCTAATCTGCCCTTGAATGGACTTTAATGGAACATGATTTACCTGAGCCGTCTGCACGTGCCCCGTCTGTTGAGCTTGTTACAGAGCTCCTCTGACAGCTTAGTGGAGCTGCGAGCGGGTGTGAGGTCCACTTCGACAGCCAGTAACAGCATCCTCTGCAGAACGAGCAGCATCCTATAAAAGTGAGAAACGTCACCGTTTAGGATGAACAGTTGAGAGGCTTCATATGCACTTAATAACCTGAACATAAGCTGCAGTTTTCCGATTGCCTGAGTGCTCAGGAAGGAATTCCATCCATCCATCCATCTGTCATCTTCCGCTTAATCCACATAGGGTCTTGGGCCAGCCAGCGCCAATCCGTTGTAGGACACACACACACACTGTCACACACTAAGGGCCAATTTAGAGACACCAGTTAACCTAACATGCATGTCTTTGGACTGTGGGATGGAACTTTAGTACCCGGAGTAAACCCACGCAGACACGGGGAGGACATGCAGACTCCGCACAGAAAGGACCCAGGCCGCTCCACCCTGGGATTGAACCCGGGACCTTCTTACTGTGAGGCAGCGATGCTACCCACCGAGCCCCCGTGCTGCCCCATGACAGCGTCCATGACAGCCAAACAACTAAAGCTAAGCTAAGCTAAAGCTAAGTCTGGCCTCTTCTCTTTATATAACGCCACACATTTTTGCAATTCGTTATTTAAATGAACTCACCTAAGACAGCAACTTTGCTCTCGTCGTTGCACTTCCTCGTTCTCAGTAGCAGAAAATGACCGCTTAGCCGCATCCAGTAGCCATCTTAGCAGTTCTCTATGACACACAGCGTATATGCAAATCAGTGGATTGCAATATTGGTTATATACAAGCTCAAAAGGGACTGTTGCATCCTTTTAAAAGCGATACAGTGAAATCATGACTCACTTGACTTGGGAGAGCTTCTGATCACATGACAGAATTTCTTTAGCAATGGAGAGGTGAAGTCGCAGCATTGGCAGCTTGCACTGGAAGTCGTCTTCCAAAACCTGCCACACGTACTGAAGCAGGAGACACCGGACTTCGGACCGCAGCCTTCTCGCCTCGTCCTAAGAGCCACCAATCAACATATAATTATATAACCCGATGAAATTTTGTTTTTATTTTGTAACATGCCAGTGTCATGCCGCTCACTTCTACCTGTTCATTTATTACAGCTGATATCAGCTCCCAGTCCCATGGTTTCATTGCTCTGTCCGCAGGATGATATCTGGTAAAGAAAACTGATCATAGTGATCAATGGCTTTCTCTTTTACCACTATGTCACGTAAAGGCTCCTCTATGCCACTTGTCGGACATTAAAGGACAGCAGAAACACACAGATAGAGTTGCCATTACAGAACATTGCATATACATTTCACAAAACATGCGGTCTGGCAATCTGAATGAGCGCCGGCTGCACTACGGGCTATTTAGGCAAGTTGCTGTGCTGTAAATTTAAAAAGCACAGACTGTTGTATTTAGGTGTTATTGTTATTGTGTCTGCCTGGGTTTACTCAGGGTACTCCGGTTTCCTCCCACAGTCCAAAGACGAGTTAATTGGTTGAGGTTGACGGAAGATAATGGATGCATGGATTATCTTGCAATGCCAATCCCAAATTGAGCAAGCTTAGGACGACAGGGGCCAGGAAAAACTCCCTAAACGCTGGAAGCGAGAAACCTTGGGAGGACCAAGCCTCAAAAATGGAGCCATTCTCCTTGGGTGGCTTCAATGTTAATTAAAGGATGTCAAAGTAATTAAACTTTTTTAAAAAAGTTGATAAGACAGATGGTTTAAAGTTGAAGAACGAAGGCAGGCACTGGCAGGAAATGTGAACCTGGAGATGGATAAATATTGACGATAAAACTACAGTTTTATTTACAGTAAAGGGAGCTTAAGAGAAGCTAGCAATAAAATGATGAGCTTGAAGTAGAAATACCACAGATGAAAGCTTGAGAGTGAAATGAGACAGAAGATGGAGAGGAAAGTCAGAAAGAGAATTAAAGGAGATGGATTGGCTTTGGTTTGTTGTTTATTCACATCCTTTTGTGCCAAGACCTTCACTAAATTCCTGTCATGTTTCCGGCTCCTCCTGTGTTTCCCAAGCATTGATTTATTTGTGGTGATCCGCCAAAATGTCAAAACTTACCGGAGCGTATTGATTTTGTTTTCTTATTCACCTATAAGGTCAAATTGCATTTCATCGTAGAGCTGCCTGAAGCAAATGAATGGACTGGCACTCCATCAAGGTTAAGTGTTTTACCTGTTCTGGGACGTGAAACTTAAAATCGCAAACAACCATTAATCATTACGAAGCCAGGACGCCACTCACTTCTGTGTCCTCATTAGCAGGTTATAAGCTTCCACTGCCAGCACTTCTGCACACTGTTGGTCCAGCAGGATTCCTCTCAGGAGGTGGGCAATGATGTCAGCAGGGGGGTAATAACATGGCTGTATCAAGTCAGACAACAGCTGCAAAGTGCCCTCAGGGTAGTTCTCCTCGATGGTGCTGTAGACCAAACTCAAGCTCTGCCTACACAGAGGCTCAGCCTGACCGAATCCATCTTCATCATCAGCCTCTGGCTGTTTAGGAGAAAAAGGTGAAACATTTCAAGGTAAACTGCAAACTCTCAGGCTATACACTCAATCTCTCTAAAGGCAAACAGGATTAAGGAACAAGCATGAATTTAAGGAAGGAATGCAGCTTTGAATTCGTCAAAACGTTAAAACTTTAATAACAAAGTTATCGATGTGTTATGTCACTCGTATTTATGATTTAAACGTTGCTTTAAACTCACGATGGCCTCACAATTGTCTTGTAAGAGTTGATAAGGTAAGCATCGGAATGTATCAAACTTAATATACACGGGGTCGCGAGCCAGCCGGTGCCCACCCGGCAACTGTAGGCGCAAGGGCAGGAACAACCCTAGATGGGAAACCAAACCATCGTAGGCCGCACACACACAATCATGCACCCAGTCACACACTAAGGGCCACTTTCGAGACACCAATTAACCTAACACGCATGTCTTTGGACCACGGGAGGGAACTGAAATACCCATGCAGACACATTGAGGACATGCAGACCCCACACAGGCCACTCCACCCTGGGATTGAACCCAGGACCTTCTTGCTGTGAGGCAGGGGTGCTACCCCACTGAGCCCCCGTACTGCCCATGGCACATGGGAGAGCATTGTATCAAAACAGCGTTACTCCCTAAAGGTTATGAGGTAGAAACCTTGAAAAGGTCAAAAAGGGACCCGTATTCATTGGGGAAGAGGCAAAGATGTTTAAGAGATTTAACAAAGTTATCGAAAATGAAATATTATGCATAAAATGGGACTGTGGTGGCCTATTGGTTAAGGTACTGGACTATGGTCCAGAAGGTCCAGGGTTCATATCCCACCTCTGCCACAGCTGGGTCCCTGAGCAAGGCCCTTAACCCATAATTGCTTGGATTGTAAGACTGTATTAACTGTAAGTCGCTCTGGATAAGGGCATCTGCTAAATGGCATAAATGAATATGAAAGCTGTAGTGCATCAGCCAATAGTGAAGTGAAATATTGCATAGAATAACATACAAATGTGCATATAAGCATTATTTAGTCCGGTACACTGACAGATTTTAGATTTTATCTCAAGTCCTTGGCAGGAAAAACCTATACAGGTGCTGTTCAAATAAGCCAAAGCTTCCAATAAACAACAGATATCTTTACCATTTCTTTAGCTCGGCCTCTGATGAGATGTTTCAGCTTTCTGAACTGCACCACAGACACATGCTGTCCCTCGGGTGTATCGAGTTCAGGGACGTCCAAATTCTCATTGTCCATCTCATCTGTGCTGTGTCTAGAGGAAGAGTCCTTTGATGATACTGAGCTTTTATTTTGAGGTACTGCTGTTTCTGTCCTGGAAGGAAAGTATGAGGAAAAACTGGCCACACTGAGAGAGCGGGATGGCACCGGACTGCTGGGCGGAGTCTCGATGATGCAATCAGACCCCGTTTCAAAGAGTTCTACAGACACAGGGCTGGGAGATTTCTGTCCACAGGGCAGGCTGTAGGAGAGAGACGTTCCACCTGACGTAGGTATGGGTAAGGTCTCGAGGGTAAGCAGTGGCTGAGACGGTGAAATGTGTGGTTTTTCATCCTGCTCTAGAAGTTCCAAAACTGCTGATTCAGACGTGGTGAGGTTTAAAACTGTCCTGATATGGCCCTTACTGTCTTCAATATCGGGTTCATTCGAAAACAGCGTAGTATCGATTTCACTCGGGCAGTAGTAGGGACTGCCGGGGCTTAAAGGAGACGGGGCTTTGTCAGGGCAGCTTTGCAAATAGTCAAATTTTTCATCTTTTCCACCTGCTGATGCGCACGATGGGGACGTCTGCCGTGCATGGTTAGTGTTCTGTGCTTCCTCAATGCCAACACTGTCCTGCAGCGTACACGTGGCTCCGTTTGAGGTATCGAAAACATGGGGACGTGCTTGTGCTTTGATTTCTTTCGAGTCCAGCCGTTCCATGGCACATGGAGTCCCATGATGAGAAACGTTCACAGATTTGGGGATGCTCTTTTCCTCTAAATGTGACTCGGTGACATTTCCACGTCCTTTTTGAACCCGATCCGATCCACAGGCGAGAGGTCGGCCAACACGGCCCTCGGCAGAATGTAAATAAATAATATCTTCATCGAGCTTGACAGTGTAGGACGTACGGCGAACGTTTTCGCAGGATCTCAGAGGTGACTGCACACGCTTAGCTCCTGCTTCTCTCGGCGCACAGTCTGACGCGATGCTGTGCAGCTGCTCATCACCAGGAAGGTTGTCTTTGTTTAGATCTATCACTTCGACCGGAGAGCGCTGTCGCTTTTTCACGTTTTGCGAGTGCCGCGGTCCACATGGAGGAAACAGGTGCTTCGTGATATTGATCAGAACCTCAAACAGATCAGAGTGAGAATTAAAAAATGAACAGAAGCACCATATCTGGGTATAAACACAGCGAGTGAGCAAACTAAAGCATAGTCCTGCTTACTTACGAGCTCTATCAAACATACAGGCCTCACTGCCTTCTGTGAAAGAAGACCTCGACAAAAATGGACAGTGACCAGACATTACCACAGTCATACTCTTTTTAGGCGGTCCCTATGGGCATCATGCCCAAGCGTATAAAAAGTTATGTCATGACTGGCAGAAAGCGAGAAGTCGATGCAAAGATGTTTAGTAAATACAAAACCAAGCAGGAGAATCACAAGGCAGAGCAAGATCAAAGTCAAACTAGGGATGGACCGATCGATCTGACGATGATCGTTTTCAGCACGATCGCCTGTGACGATTCTGTGCCCGTCACATTTAGCCTACACTTGTGCCCTTGGCAGAGGGACAAACTCACAAACAGCACAATGCTCTGACTGAAATTAATTCAGAATACAGTTCTAAACAGTGTTTGTTTCCTGGTAACAACTCGATGGTTCGTTTATTTCTGGGTTCTATCTTGGTTTTGTGTTAATAAAAGCACCACAGTGCGTGTTTTTAATTGTGTTCAAAAGTGCATCTGTTGTGTTTCACAGATGAGTAAAGACAACAGTTGAGAACGTTATGTGGGAGCCAGGCCTGCACGTGTTTGGGATCACGATCCTTTCTTTCTCCAAACTTTAGCCTTTCCATCACATTGGTAAAGGTAAGGCTTTGTCTCATCGGTCCATAAAACTGTCCCAGAATTTCTGAAGCTTGTTTTTGTACTTCTTGGCGAATTCCAGCATTAGCGTCCTATTCTTCTTTCTAAATAGTGTTTGCATCTTCCGGTAAAACCTGTGTATTTTTGTTCAAGTCTTCTGCACACAGTAGATTGTGATACCTTCATTCTTGCCGATGTCACCAGCAGTTACTCCAGGGTCTTTCTTGATAGAATACACAATGTTTCTGTCATAAACTGCTGTGGTTTTCCTTAGTCCACCTGGTCGACATCTGTTACTTAGTCACACCAGCGGTAACTTTCTCCTCCAGCACAATCCAAATGGTTGTACTGGCTAAGGCCAATATTTGTTCTTTGTTGGTTACTTCTTTAACTATAAATACCCATATCTGAAACTGAGGACAGACATTCGGTGCTGTTACCTGTTTGAATAACCAATGCAACAGAACACACTTGGGCATCGAAACACCTCACAGTCACGTGTTCTAACACTTTTGCTCACAACAAGAATGAGTGGGTTTAGACAAAAGTTGCTACCTTTGAACTGTTTATTAGATCCAGATGTAAATACCTGGAAATACAAGCTGAAATGTTGATATTTCGGCCGAAATGTCTTCAGTGTACAGCAAAAATAAACGGATTGGCCTCACTGTTATATGTTATACTTTTGGAGGGGGGTGTAAGCATTTTAGACTTCGGACTGTGTAGGTGGTAATGTCCCACTCATGTTTTCGGGTGTATATCTGTTGCACTTACGTATTGTCTGCAAACAATTTTCTTGTTTCTTGTGACAACATCCTTTATATTTACATTACACTAAACTGAATATACTAAGTCACAGTGGTAATGTATGGTCAAAGTCCATTTCGGTCACCGGTCTGTCTTACAGAACTTACATTCATTCACGTCATTTAGCAGACGCCCTTATCCAGAGCGACTTACAATTCATACAATCGTGGGTTAGGGGACTTGCTCAGGAACCCAACTGTTTCAGAAGTGGGATTTGAACCCTATTCATAGTCCAGTACCTTAATCCCTAGGCTACCACAGAACCACAGAACTTAATGCTGCAGGACTGTGATAGCCTAGGGGTTGAGGTACTGGACTCTGAACCAAAACGTATATTTATAGTTAGATAACAACCAACAAGAACAAATATTGGCCATAGCCAGTACAACCATTTGGGTTGTTCTGGAGAAGAAAGTTACCACTGGTATGACTAAGTAATCTTAGTGGTCCAGAGTTCAAATCCCACGTCTGAAGCTGCCACAGTTGGGTCCTTAAGCAAGGCCCTTAACCCACTATTGCTTGAATTGTAAGGCTAAGTTTTAAGTCGTTTTGGATAAGGGCGTCTGCTAAACACCCTGAATGTAAGTGTAATGCGGGCGTTTAACGGTACCTTATAATGCAACAGCAAAACAAAAGTCCCTTGAAGTTTCATAGTTGTATAACTGCTCCAGTCATGTTTCATAGTTATCCACGTACAGTTACTTTGTCTTTTTATTATCTATTATATTTCAAAGGTTAAAACTTTGTCACTGCACTACAATAATAACTAACAAAAATACACAAATAGTGCCATATTAAAAGTCCTGGTTCGGCAACTTGTATCTTTTGGAACCCGTTTTAAAAATGAATGCAACGTTTTAAATCGGTGCAGATACTAAATATTGAAGGTTTTCTACATTAGACGTTACGGAAAGGTTGTGTATGAAGATTAAATATGTTATAAAATAAACAAACTTACAGGTGTAACGGGAAGTAGCTCAGCTCTGATAAACGGAATGGCGTTGTGACTGTTATCATCATTATAACTGCTTACAAACTCGATATCAGAGTCCTATTCACTACCCGAGCTGAGGGAAATGATGTCCTCCATGATGTCTCCACTCTTTAGTCCTCATAACTCAGTCCCTGCTCAGTAATCATAGCTGGAGAGCCTAAACACAAACGGAAGTAAACGAACTAGCTGTGAAGCTAAACGGGAGAGCTTATCCAGCGGCTGAACAACTTTTAGTCTCCCCAAACCAAACGTGTAAACGCGTCTAAATGGAGGTGATGAAGAAAATAAAGACATGACGCTGCTTTAATGGGTTCTTACTGTATGCAGTTTGATTTTTTTGGTTTTTTTCTGTGTGTTTAGTGATATTTAATAA
>JAVSBV010054241.1:0-10802 GCA_033117975.1 Parotocinclus spilosoma
CACACACACACACACACACACACACACACACACACACACACACACACACACACACACACACACACACACACTTTATAGACATAAACTGACGGATAGGACATGCACAAGACTTTGTACCAGGAACAGAATCGGGTATTTTCAAAGCCACTGTGCCTCCACTGTGAATAAAAATATTTAAATACTCGGTCTACTTACTCCATCCTGGCATGCTGTGTCGTTGTTGGAGGTTGTGGAAATCACGAAGCCAGGAATTCTTTATGATCACTGTACGTGCTTGCAACGTGTATTTTCTGACAGAGTCCTCACGTTCATGCCAGATCTCAAATGCCCTTTCATCACCCTCAACAGTTTCATTTACATCAACGTTTGTAAGCTGCAAAATATACAGGAAAACAACATTTAACACATTGTGTGGATAAGTGATCAGGATCATTATAAACTTGCTCAGGCAACACCAATTAATTTTTAGGTCACAGATAATGCCACCACTCCAACCACCACAACATACAAAAATATCAGTTGTAGTGGTTTTGATTGCATCTGAATAAAACCAGCTGTTACTTAAGAATTCCACCACTTGTAGTTGGAAAACCATTGGCAAAACTTTTGATTGAACCCAATTATTGCAAAAAAGCATTATTAAGCCTATTAAGTATTAAATCAGAGGACCAATCATTTTTCCAAAACTACTGCTCTAGTTTTTTAATTTTATCATATACTGCTCACAAATATTAAGGGATGTTTCAAAATGAAATATCACAATTAAATATTAATTAATATTTGTGAGCACCTTTCACACTTAATTTTGCCTTTTTAAATGTCGGAAAAATATATTTGAAACAATTGTGTTTCCGGCTGCAAGATAATCTCTTTCAAAGTAATATTATGATATTACATACAGTATACTTTAAACTTTATGTGTTATACTATAGTACTTTGCAGCCCAGATAGAAAAAAGTACATTATTTGTATAGTTATTGAAGAGACAATGGATTTTAGTATTGTGAATATAGTTACTAAGGTTTTTTAATACACAAAAATGACACTGGAGCAATGTGTGCTGGACTGCTATAGCTCAAATACAAATAAGTTCAACAATACACCTAGGTGACCATTTGTAGAAAGGAAAATGAGAATCTAAATTGAACATAAAGCTTGGAATTTAGCTGGCTTGTTATTGTTATCCAGGTAAGTGCAGTTTAAGTCATAATGCCTAAGCAGTCTTACCTTCATCATGTTCTTGAATGTGTATGTCTGGGTGTCTGCGTTAGTGTCTCTTTTTTGTTTGCAGATGATAACATAATTTTTAAAGAGGAAGACATGTCGGTGATGGCCCCTTGAAGAGGTTCTGATTCCTGGTGCACCCTCCCACACTATAAAAGGACCCTGCAAAAAATATAAAAAGATCAAAATACATTACTAATGTATCCATTTTTTCTGAAAACTAAATTTTACATTTTGTGTTTAATTATAAATTGTCATTATGCCATTTGTAAAACAACAAATCTAAGTATGCCTGTTTTTTGCACAGTACTTTACATACTATGCTGCTCATAAGAACATGAAATCCCCTAATTTTTGTATAGCAGTGTAACAGTATAACATCGTCTTGAAAAGCTCTAAATTACCTTATCGTAGATTCTGCAGCTCGTATGTAATAATAATAAACTTACTTTCAGATCTTTTTATGACTTTAGTAGTTAACAGCATTAAAAAACATTCAAAGTCTAATTGACATTACAAACGAAAAATATGTAGTTTTGTTAGTTTTTAACTTTGTTGTTTTAAATTCCCATTTCATTTTAATCATTAAATCAATCTGTTGTTTAGCTAGTCTGTTGCTGCTAAGGACAATGCTTTTCTTTTACAGTTCTATAATTTCCTTACATGGGATTGGATTAGGATCTAGGCAGCAAACTCTTGTTATACACCAACAAACAACTTGTTTTTACACCATGCAAAAATAACAGTAGTTTATTAACTAGAATTATGCTGCAATTTCCGGATTTTACATTCATAATTTGCTGAATTCAATATGTAAATGCAAATTTAATGCCAATGTTAATTGTGTACTTAGGTTAGTCTTTGGTTAGTTTTTCACAGTTATAACAAGAACAGAACATAACACGTAAAATAATTTGAATAAATTGCATGTACAAATTGTTAATTTCAGCTTTTGAATTCTAAAGAATTTTTCATGTGTGTTAATACCTGTCTGATGGGTTCTCCTAAAGCCTCCAGGTTACCAGGGTAGTTTTCAATGAGAGAAACATGGTGTGTGTTTTCAGAGCGTGTTGAAAGTGAAGAAACCATAGCATAGGCCTCCTCTAACAGACAACAGTTTTGCCCATTTCTTGCTTTATTTCTGATCAGTTCCTGTTGACCATTAAAATATTTAAAATCAAAATCACAAGTGCATGGATATGCATATATGAGATAATGCATATCTCATGAATTGTATCGAGTTAAAATGTGTTAAAAGTTGCTCTACATTAAAATTAAGTTTACAGAATTAATTAATTAAGACAAAGATACCTTAAAGAAGTCCTTGTATTTCTGTATTCTTTCCAGAGGTTTCTCAAGGTAACTATTCAAACTCAGAACTGGACCTTCAGAAGGGTCCAAATTTGCCATCTCTGCAGCTGTATATTCCTATTTTAGGAGGTACAATCATTTGTTATTTAGTGACAGTTTGATTTACATACAGATGATGTCACAATATTTTTCCTCACCTAAGAAGATGTGAATATTGTCATTGTTTCATGTGGTAATACCAGCTCATATTGATTTCACTTCAACATTATTATTTTCACTAGTACTATTAACTATTACCTAATGTATATATTGCAGTATTGTGTTGTTGTGCATGTTTTCTAGTGGTTGAAATGAATACTCCAGCATTTTTTATTTAACCTAATCTCTATCTGATAAATCTGTAGCATATAGGAAATAACTAATTTCATTATGCATCCCTTGTTACCCAAGAAAAATTCTGTAATGGCAATCTAAAGGTCCATAACATGTAATGATGCTATGTTGCATTTAATAATAAAGCTATATGATAATAAGGCTATAGCAATGACCTATATAATATATTATTATGATAAGTCTATAAATTAATCCTGAATATATTACATATGCATGAAAAATGCATGAATGTCCCTAGAAAAGATAACAGTTGCTTTCTGATAACAGTCTGGTTGGTCCTTTTAGCAGTTAGTCCAGAACAAACGGCATTCATTTCTTTCAAGAAAGATCTGAAATGCTGGTCTGTCTGACCTCATTACACATCGAGTCTCCACTGTGTGATGATACAACCACTTCTGGACATGGCTAACATACAGCTTCTTTGTTGCACATTATTTGCCAATGTAGTTTTTATTGAGAAATGGTGATGATGGTAACTATTGATAAAGAATGGTTCTTAACGTAGTGACATCTGAGGGATCGATGATTCAGTTTCCTAGTGAAATGAGATACCAGTTCTTTGAATCATGTAATTAATATTATGCACTAAGGGAGAAATATGCAGGTTCCACCAGTCTTTCTTTGAGAAACATTGCTAGTAAACATGAAATGTGCCTGAAATGCAGGAACGGACGTATACAAACAAAATAAATGAAGTTGACTTGACAAAACATTAAATGAAATATTTAGGGTTCACACTGTCTTCAAATAAATTAAAGTCAGAGTGAGAAACAATTTTTGAATGAGAAACTACTTTTTTCCCCACACCATCCCATCCATTTATGATATGATGTTGTAGTATTGGAATCATATGTAACAGCTGCCAAATTTGTCAGTCTTGTGTAAGTCAGTCTTAGGAACTTAGAATAGTATTATATCTATTGGCTTATTGTAATGGGAGTTGGAATTATTATTGGAATTATTCATTTTGGAAACCCTGACCATGCTCTTAAATCCTTTTTTTGACATAAGACCTCATTATCTGACCACTGACTACTGCTAATTAACACTTGTATAAATGTACAAATATATACATAATCATGCCCGACTAAAAGAGACAGATCTCTTAAATATAAAGTCCAGTTGTTCTGTAATATTTTTTAACAACAAAATCCATAAACCCTTTGTGGGTGCTCTTTTACATGACATACAAATCCAGGCATCATAATAGTGAAAAAAAAACTAGAATCAACATTTTTTATCAATGTATATTATGAATATGGTCTCACCTTGAAGTACTGGTGAACATTTTTCTCAGCAATGGTGGCCCGGGCCTGAGCTTGACCTATCATATATTGTAAGTAGTTCTCAAATCCCTTTGTGTTTTTCAGAAAACACATTGCTATATCATCATCTGTGTCACAATCTTTCATTCCTGGCAGAACAGTGCTGTACAACAGTAAAGAAAACACATATACTCAACACTAAGACTGTCAAGCTAAACAATTTCCACGGCTAACCTAACAAATAGTAATTTTACACACTAAAAAAATACCTAAACCAAGAGAGAACACGTATGCACTGAAAATAGTATTGAACCAGCCCAGCAAAACAATCTTACTCTTTGAATGCTTGGTAAGACAAAAAAATCTTATCAGTGGAAAAAACAAGATTTATTGCTTTGAAATTATACAATTACACTTGCTAAGATTTAGATTTTTGCAGTGCATACGCCTGGACGTAACCCATTACCTGGATTAGTCAAGCCTGAATCCAGTAATAGAAATCTGTTCTATATTGTGTTAACTTTTTATTGCAATGAGCTGAGGCCAAAACTAAATATACAGATTGATAGCCTCTAGTAAAGAACTATGCAATATAAGTTTTAACATTGCTAGTCAACTGGCTGCTTTTAGTCTATTTTTTTAAACAAAAATGTGGAATGAACAAGTTACACAAGATCTGACAGTCCTGGATATATAATATTCAAAACCATACTGAAATAAATCCATCTTATTTTGTACACTTTCATTGGAGTTAAACAAAGAACCCTGTTAATCTAATCCCATAGATGTGCCATCCATATACTTTTCTCGTTCTGACAAGTGTCTAAATTTCAAACATATTTGTAAGCGTATGTTATGATAAAACGTGTATGTTGCCATTAAACTATGTACCTGCTGTGGAAAGAACTGATGTCACCAATGTTCTGGAAGATGGTCTCCTTGTGATGGCTAATTTCAGGTGGTGTTGTTTCATCTTCAATATGTTTCAGATGATGTGATGTAAGAAAGCTCATGTCCCTTACAAACTCAGTCTCACTGCTGATGAGCTCCTGGTTGAATTGGCTGCCCATAGATAAAAAAAACCAATATGGCCGTTATTTGAAAAGAGATTACAACAGGTGAACCAGCATCAACTTTGATAAATATAAGATTTCCCACAGTCTGATCTTCATAGTTAACTATAGAAAGCTTTCTTGAAAATAAACATAAAACAACTGCCATTTTACCCTGCTTCTGTTTTGTTATGCAACCCATGTGGGTCACTTATACTGAGCTATACTACTATTGCATAACATTTATCTAGCACATAACATTTACATTTAAATAATTCACATTTGTTTAGCTTGTACGTATAAAAGAACACACGCAGCAAATGCCCTTATCCAGACCTGCTTACAAATAAGAAAGTCTTACAGTGTAATTAAAGCAGCTGAGAGTTAAGGGCCTTGCTCAAAGTTCCTCAGTGGCAACTTGGCAGCACTAAGATTAAAATCTCAGCCTTCTGGTTGGTCAACGGGTAGAGCAATGATTATGCCATCGCTTCCTATGTTAGTCTGGTTATGAAGTTAGTCAATATACATATGTTTAGTCACTTATGGGCAATAAGTTCATAGTCACAGTGTGTAAAAATAGTTCTTCTAACACATTTGTTTAGGCTGCACCAAAATTACTGGCATTTTTGGTACAGCTACCGGTACATTAAACAGGATATGAAAATGTTTCTTAGTGGTTAGCTAGCTTAAACCTCACCTCTAATTTTAAATGTAAATTAAACATTATTTTATGTCATTTATTTTACTTATTTTAATTTTACTTTTAATCTTCAGGTTCCATAAGCAATCTAATAAGTTGGGTTTGATTCCTGTTTTCTTGAGTTCTGGTTTGGTCGGTCTTTATGCAGACAATAGTGTCTGAGGGAGGTTAAGCTGCTGGGGGGAAAAGGGTCTCCCACACAACTCTGTAATGAGTTAGTGCCCAGGTCAGGGTATGTGTGTGCCTGCAACCTGTAAATTCTGAAGAACCCAAAACTGCGACCAGGATACATTAAAACGTGAAAAAGCCATAAATAACGGTGCTAAAATATGTAACAAAACTAAAATGTTTATGAACAAAACTTAGTTTAATGTAATAATATAAATGAAAACATGCCTAAGTTCCATGAAACAGAAGCAGAATGCATTTGGTCTTTCACCAACATGAGTAAGAACAGAAACAAAAATGAAATGAAATCAGCATTTTTACAGCATCCATACACACTGATTGTTCTCAAAGGCTAGTATGACCTCACCAGAGCCTCCTTTTGTAATCTAGTTCAGATAGCTCCTCTCCTGTGACCTCGGGGACATCCCCTGAATCTGCAAAAGGCTGCAGAACAAACATCTGAGTATTTGCACAGTGTTTTCACCATTACAGAAATAAGATAACACATCCCATTTGGTATATCTCTCTTTGTATTTAGCATTAGGTACCAAAGTACAAATGCCCATCTGCCCAACTGCCCAACTGCTGGTCTTAATGTTACATTAATGTAACATTAAGACCAGCAGTTAGGTATTACCAATCTACTGCTACTATTTATCTCCCCACTTACCTTCATTTTCTTGTCAAGGTATGCTGGAGAAACCCACCCTTGGCGTGAGGGTGTGGTTTTTGTGGGCTTTGTGCGTACGAGCCATTTGAGTGGATGAGCTGAGTCCAAGACCTCCACATACTGTCCCTCCTTAAGGCTGATGCTCTCCTTGTTCATTCCCATGGGGTTATAATTTGCCGTTGCTATGTAGATATCGAACAGCTGCAGATAGAGATTTTAAAACAAAACTATATACAACTTGAATCAGGAACAGCTTGTTAGCTTGATACTAAATTAATGTTTTTTAAACAGTACATGGTCATAGTGGACAATATAAGCTTCAATAGAATCAATTAAATGTATCAATACAATTTCTTTAGAGACTGATTCAGTAAATACGCATGGTCAGAATTAAACTTAAAAAAAAAAATTAAAGTATTACATTTCATTAGAGATTTTTTATCAGAAACAGCATGTGCAGGATAATGTAGCATTTGGGTTGCTGTCTGAGCACAGCACCATGTACACTTCCCCTCTCAGACACAAAACAGATACTTTATGGGAAACTTTACACTTTACTATCTGGAACACCAACTGACTCTTTTAGAAGTGGGAAGAAACCCACGTACTCAGGGAAAAACACACAGGGGTGAACATGCAACCTTGCCACAAGGGGACTCTTGACCAGGAATTGACCAGGGGATCTGTGAAGCTGTGAGGCAACAGTGCAATCCACTTGGACCATTTTTATCACTGTGCTGCACCCTGAGGCATGGTGTGTATAAATTATGTATTTCTTTATGCAGATTATAAGCAGTACTAACTTACCCTTATGTTGACTTTCATGCATGTTGTCATTTATACAGGTCTGCAGCCTATAACACAATTCACCCTGTCCAGAACACCAGTGTATTTTTAAATTTGAATAAATGCAATAATTTCAAGAACAGTCTAAATTGGAATGGAACAGGAAACAATTTGAACAATTTCTCAATTATATCTACAACACAAAATAAATCTGCAAAATGTGAACCACATGAATACTTTTTGAATCCACTATGTTTCATATCCTGGAATAGAACTTTTGAATAACCATGTTTGTTTGGGATATTTAGGTGGACCCTTTTGACCATTTGGAATTTTGGAATAGATTTTAACATCAAATTTAGAAGCAAAAGGTTTACCTCTCCTCTTGCATCGCCTTCATCTGATTCTGAGGAAGAGTCCATAATAAGTGAAGGAGGACGCGACCGACCATGAAGAGGGGATGGAGATGGAGTCTTATTCTCATCATCACTATCAACTCCCGGCACACGTAAAGAAGCTAAAAAAATTATGAGAAAGCAAGTAAGAAATTCTCTACATCCATTTTCACTGGCTATGCCAAATTGCTTAGAATTTCTTATATGATGTGAAACAATGCAAATATAATTATGTTTAAAGAAATATTTTACAATTGTTATTTTACTTATATTAAAATAGTTCCCATAACGTAGCTTTATAATGTTGCCAAACTATTATACCTTATATTGTGATATGCATTATTAGACACAATTTATTGTATCAATTTACATACTGTATCTGATTGCAAGTGGATTCCTCCTGGCAATTAATATGCATTTACAAAAAGTAAATACTAACTGGCAGCAACCCACAAGCCTTGGCATTTGGTTATGGAAATGTGTGTCTTGTAAAATACCCAGAGCTTAATACAGTATATTTGCATTTAGAATTAGTAATTTGGCAAATGTCCTTACTATGTCAACTGCCGATAGAAAAAAATGTGTATATCCTATCTTACCTTGTGTAATCTTGGCAGATACCACTTCTGTGATATGGGAGGTAAGTTTCTGTAAAAATTCTTCAGTGTCTACTCCAGCAATGTAGGGCAGCTTAGCCTCTGATGCAATGTGAAGAAATGTTTCTGCATTAGGAAAATTATAAACATAACTAATTTATACTTGTTAGATATGGTTTCATGAAAGGCCCTTGATAGCCCGAACAAGACTTGACATATACTGATGGAATAGTTAAAGCTGGTTTATTAACTAACTAGACTTATTTGTAGTAAAGGTCGTTTTTTACTGCATATGACGTGCACAAGTGGTAGATTACGTGACAAAAATGCCATTACTGCAGTGTTTGAAACTCACATATAGTGTCATGTTTTATGATTAGGTTTTAGACTCTCTAACAACCCAACACTTAACAATCAAAAATGGTTATGTGAAAGTCTCTCATTTCAGTGCCATCTTTGAGATCGTTCCTTTGTCTCTATTGTGCTCGATATCATTCCGGACAATCTGCGGAATCTCTCACGAAACTAACCCATAAACAATAAACATAAATGTACAAAAACTTGAAACTTAACTACATTAAAATAACTAAATGTTTTTTTAATATGACTTTGTATTCATGTTTAAGATATGGAGCAGGAATATGGAGGATGGCCATTAACACAACCTTTTAATTAATGTATATTGTCTTACATTAATATTACATTTATTGTTAAAATAATGATCAAATGTACTGTGCTGTTGTAATACGGTTACTTTATGAAAGTAGAAAACAACAGTAGAACACTCTCACCTTTGCTGTCTTCCACTGGAGTACTGATTGTAATCCCACAAATTCTGTACAGAACACACAACTGTTGATATATATATTTATTTTTTATTTTTTTAATTGTTAAAATAAACTTACCCAGGAGTAACCGTGCTCACTGGTCCTGCTGCAGAAACAGTAAGAGATTAAAAAAACTAGTTTAGAAATGTATTACATTTTTTTTTAAAAGAGCAAGCCAAACACTGTAGATTATAAATAAGCAAGCATTTTAACTTTAACAAAGATCTGACCAGGTTCCACATCCAGACGAGCACTGTGGATGGTCTGGCCAGCGCGGTTGCTTGCAATGCAGGTATAGGTGCCACTGTGTTCTTTTCCCACATCCATTAGGATTAGGCTATGCTGGGAGCCGGAATGTGCAATTTTGTATCCAGGTGTGTCAGCTTTTATCCACAGGACTTCTGAGTTCCCTGCTTCTTCCTTCAGCCAATTTACAGAAGGAGCTGGAGAGCCTAAGTATTAAAAAAAACTTTAATATGTGTTTAATTTTTATGAATTGTATTACTATGAGTTTGACTTTTCTGAAATATTCTGAATTATTTGGAAATAACAAATTTCTTATAAAATATGCCCTGATCTTGAACTAAGTCTCCCTCCTCTCCCTCAAAACGTGTCTGCATGTGACATCCAATCCAGCCATGGCAAAAAGCCTCTGGATGGCCTAGACAGACCACCAGTAGAGAGGATCCTCTTCCGACAAACACAAACAGCTCCTTGTCCACCATCTAGACACCGGTGGCACCTTCAATGCCTGGAAATATGTTGCGATGGAGCCCATTACGTGTCCCGCCTTTGACAGCTAACCATCATTTGCAGGGTGTAATAAACACAAAAACCTGGACTTACACGAATGTACCAGATTGACCAGATTGCAGCAACGCCTTGGGTTTCCAGACTTATCTTCAATCAAACATTTATGAAACCAGCTTGGACAACAGCGTTGGAGACTTACGAATGTGCAGGCCCAGCTTCTGGGCACAAATGTGTTGCAGAAACCCATACAGAACCGATCTCGTTACTAGCGCCTCTTTTTAATTGTACAGTTTTTCCCAATGAGCTTCTCATTTTGTCATACTATTGTAAATACAGTAGAATCCGGTTTATTGGACCACCGGTTAATGGGACCAGTCGCTTATTTGGACCAAATCCTAAAATACCGAAACAAATCCTATTATATACGTGTAATGGTATTCGCTTATACCAAAATTCTGCTTAATCGGGCCAAAGAACATTGGAGCGAATAAGAAAAAGAAGCCACAAGTCGCCACCTAGTGGATGCAAAGCAGATCAGCGATTTATGGGAGGATTTTTGGGATCCCCGAGAGAATTTATGCTTTTATAAAAGGTCAGGAAATCCGAAAAGTTGTGTTGACAAGAGCAAAACCAGCGGGAGGTGAACACGCCCACCACTTTCT
>JAVSBV010054262.1:0-10802 GCA_033117975.1 Parotocinclus spilosoma
CATGCCCTATGTTACAAGACGTGACGTGCTATGTAACATATTAAATGTTTATTAAACCTTTATTGTGCGATTTACACATATAGCAAACGCACAAAACAAGAACTACTGTTGCTTATAAACTTTGTTCATTGAAAAAGAAAATTGCAAACAAGTTTTTCGAAACGATCTACAACGCAATGTATAGGTACTCAGCATGCGAAGCATAATACTGAAAAAACAAGTTCTTACTAAATTCCAGTTTGAAGAACTTATCCAGTGTGATTTGACATGCTTTTGCTGTGGCTAAGTGGCAATTTGTGGCTTTTTTTTGTAGTAAATGGAAATGTTAGGTGAAGACGTGTAGGTGGCAGTAGAGGGCTGGGGAGAAACTCAAAAACTTTTTTTTCGGCCAGGTAGGCATCAACAACTTTTGTTTTCTCAAGTCCTCACAAAACTTTTTTGATCATACCATGATACACTTTCACAAACATGATTTGATGGTCAAACTCATGTAGATCCCTGGTTTTTAAATACAACTGTGTGCCCAATCACGGCTGATTATAATCCCTTTGATTAAAAACATCTAGCTCTAATGTCACCTACTAAATTAACTGCTAATCCAAGAGGTTCACATAGATTTGCCACTGACAGATATGTATGGATCATTTTCCTCAATAAAAAATGACAGTATGATATGTTTCTCTCATTTTGTTTGTTTTACTGTTTTATTGTGTTTTTGATTGTTTCACGGTGAGCTAGTTATTTAAAGCTGAGGTCAATTAAGCTTAATGCGTTTCTTTATGCAATATATTAAAGTAAATATTGCTAAAATTTTATAAGGCTGTAGGCAATAAGTATATTATGTATTTATTATTATTATATTTATTATGGATGTATTTTTTTGGTTTTACAATTTTCAACTGTCTGCCATATCTCAACATCATGAACAACCCACTGACCCTTCCTCACTCTCTGCTTGGCAAACATTTCGAATCATTTCTCACCCTAGGATGAAAGGCAAGAGCATTGACTTTACTGAAACACCCCCCACCCTTGTGAGCAATGGGGTAGTTATTCAGGCTGTTCCAGGCCATAATAATCAGATCTTTTGTTGAACCGGAGAGGATATCTGGCTCTCCATTGTGCTGGCTGCATGAGGCTGATGCCAGGATTACAACTTTATACTGGAGCAACCGTTGCTCTGTCAGTCCTCCCTCCAAGGAGAGGCTGGTATTTTTCCACTTGAGTGCAGTTGGGAGATTTAAATAAAGCGCTGCAGAGAGAGCGGCACAGAACTCACCTGAAAACACTGAGGACATTTTCAGCACTATAATCCACATTCAGCACACCATTCAACAGTCTAGAATATGACTTCAAGTCATTCTTCAATTACTGGGAAGGAGTCTGATTTACTCTGCTGTATCCACTAACATTTGACTTCATTGTCTTAACGACTTAATCAATACATATTTGTCAGGGAAAATGCACATTAATAAACAGCAATAAATGGACTGTGAACAAGCTAGACATAGCCTAAAAGGCTCATTTTAATTGCTAATGTACACATTGGCAATACTTACATACATAGACGCATGTACAAAAAGCACATACAAGCTTCACAGTCAAACTGTACTGTCACATCTGTAGGCACAGAAATTATACAGAGTGCACTGCCCTTTATTTAAAGCTAATGCTAGTTATGAATTTCTGCAAATGACATTGAAATTGTAGAGCTTCTGAGAGAGAAAGAAATTTGATTAAATCGTGTTAAAGACATTTTTAAAATGTTTGCGCAGAAAAGTCATAGTCATATTACATTTACGGCATTTAGCAGACGTCCTTATCCAGAGCAACTCATACAGCCTTAAAGTTTAAGCAATGGTGGGTTAAAGGTCTTGCTTAAAGACCCGACTGAGGTAGCTTGACAAAAGTTGGATTTGAACTCTGAACCACTAGGCTACCACAGTCCCCTAGCAATATGCATAATATGCATAATGTGAATGTTTTCAATATAATGTTCTACACTTGAAATTCAGAAACAGCTAAACACTGTTTCACAACCACGGGAAGTTGAAGCAGGTTTTTGATTGAAATTATATGGTATGATATTACCATACTGACCATGTTTTTATGCAGCTGTAATCTATATATAAAGGATATTTTCAAAAGAAAATGCTGTGGAAATGACTTGGACATGGATCAGAAGCACATCCACCTAGCATGAATAGCCTAAAATATTTTACATACCACTCCCTCCAGGAAATACATAAAAAATATTCTTCAGTTACAAGCACACATTAACAATCACACTCTGTAAAACCAAAGTATAAATGCACACGATGGAATATAGACATAAATAAACCTCGCTTACAGCACCCAACCAGGAGGGAGTAAGTCAATTTGAAGAAACACTCATTTCAAGAAGAAGCAATTTAATAAAACCTTATATACACTTTAAAGCTTTAAGTAGGTAAGTAGAGTGTGGCGTTAGTAGCAATGGCCTACATCATTTAAAACAATCTGTTTTTTGCCCTGCCACTGTTGCCATAGGCTTTCCCTTTTGTAGATATGAACCTTTCAAGTTTGTAAAGCTTCTTTGCAACAATGTATCCAACATTTGACTTCAAATATTTCTTCCTTTCAAGCACTAATGAGTCTTTGAATATTAAATACTTATTCATTCATGATGCAATGTTTTGCTTTAAAGCTAATGGATACTGGGAAGGTTTCATGCATAGATTGCCATCTAATGGTCTAATGGTAAAATAATAGCTTACAGTGCATTAACATTTTAATATAATCATTTATTCACATCACACTGTGTCTTGGCATGGGGATTGGAGGGTTTTTCTTTCACTCTTTTCTTAAAGTTGCCCTGAACCCAATTTTCTATTTATATCAAATACATTCCTACCACTACTTGAAAAAAATATAAAAACGTGAGTTTTAAGCCAGTTATAGCCACTATTCAAATTATTAGGGGATGTCTAAAGAAGTGAAAATTAATCAAGTTTGCATTTACGACTTACCAGATGTCAGATCTGTTGGCACTGTTGTGTCAGACACACACTTCAAGTAATGATGGTACCCAGATGGAAGGGTAATGCTGACTGTCCTCTGTTGATGTGATGTAATTGTTTGGCCAAGCTACCAAGTGTTCAAGCTTCTGAACCCATAATTGCCTGGATTGTACATATTAAGATTGCATCAGTATGGATAATGCTAAATGCCTAAATGTACACACACACACACACACACACACACACACACACACACACACGGACACACGGACACAAGGGCAGGAAAGCCTGCATTCAGTAACATCACAACATGCTACATATTGTTAAATCATGCTGGAATAACATGGACCATCAAAGTTTGTGGAGTCCATGCCATCGTAACTGCATATTGTCGTTACAGCATAGGGAGAACATACCACAATTGTACTGATAAACACTTTGCAATGCAAACTAGAATTATTTTCACTAGTAGTCTCAAATTTTAGCACTATATACATACGTTAGTGTATTTGTTAAACATCACCTACATACAGTACAATAAAGCTCATTATAGTATGCTTTGACATACTGTTTGGCTAAATGTGCTACAGTTGCATGCAACCATAAACTCAACGTGGACATGTATTTCTTCAATAACAGATTTGAGACCATAAAAGCAGGGAATACTCTGTGACATCCTGCTTGCCACTATACTACACACGCTGGGTAGATACTGTACTACACACACATCAGAGTCTTGCCAGTAGCTGACCATCTGGCAAGCTTTTGATGCAAAACAATAAAGTGCTGTTGTTGGTAGATGCAGCCACTTTGTTGGCCATGAAAATTTGCCAATTTTCTGCCCTCAGCAAGCCCATATAGAAATGGTTCGGTAATCTTGATGGAGAATTAAAATGAATTAGAATAGCAAATTTGACATCTCACTATTCTAATCATGTTTTAAAATATAGTGGTAAGCACAATGTGATGCAGCACAAATAATTTATGGGTGTTTACTAGGGGTGTGTGTTACACCGCACCAAGATGCAAAAATAAGAGAATGTGCATTGTGGAAATGTCACAGTGTTCATTAGGGAGATATCATGTGAATTCCCTATGTGACATCTTATGCAATTGCATTTTTAAACACCAGATGTTGCAATCATACATCATATACAGCATATATTCCATTAAATGGAAGCTGAGGAGATTTAAGATGTTGATCTATGATATTTGTGTAGTGCTTTTCTCACACTGATACTGATACAAAAGCATGATGCAGTTAAATAAAACAGTCTACTGAATAAACTTAGTACATATATCTATAGAAACTTAATCTTAATATCTTAATCTGATATTATCTGATATCTGTTTATGCCGATTCTCTAGTTTAATACATAACTTAGTTATTTATACTTATAGTTATTACAATTCTTTTAATTGTTGGGGACAAATATTTTTATGTTGCTGTTGTTTAAAAACTGTGCAATGATTGTATTGTTTACAGTAAAACAGTGTATTATATCAAATGTGAAATTGATAACCATGAGAAAATCGAATAGTAAACTCAGGATTGTGAATTAAATCGATTGCGAGCAGACCATATTGTTTCACCACTAGTGTCGCCACATTGTTGCCTATATAGTGTGTATAATCATTCATCCATTTTCATAACCACAAAATCCAATTTGAGTCATGAAGACATGGGGACTAACCAGTATTATAGGGCACAACCCTTATAGAGGAATTACATGTCATCTTTAAGTTTATGCTTGCATGCATTATAGCTCATATTTATTATATAATATATAATAAATATATAATATTTATTAATATTATATATAATATTATATATTATCAGGGGTTTACCAGCGATCCAACACCTAGCACAAACACACAAACATTTGAACACGGACACTTTAGAGAGCCAAACTGATCTAATAAACATTCCTTTTGCAATTTTGGAGGAAACTGTCGTATTCTGGGTAAAAAAAACAATAAACAAAAAAAACAATGCAGACATGTTTAGTCCAGCAATCCAACTGGGGATCTCTGTATCTGTGAGGAGACACTGTTAGCCACCTACACCACTGGTCCACACTATTATGTACTTACATTTATAGATGTTAGCAGAAGATCTTTATCCAAACTGAATAACAAGATTACAAATAAGGGTGGAGCTGAAGGGCCTAACAATGTCAGCTTGGCATCTGAACCTTCCAATCAGTAATCAGTAAAGAGCCATTAGCCACTGAATTGCCTATTAAAAGTGATGTCTCTGGGTATACCTTAGGTATCTCTTTTGCATAGTGTCTTTAATTGTATTGGTTTCTGGACTGTAAACTTACTATGGACTCACATCATGAGTCTGTGTCCTAATTCTCACACAGAATGCCAGACAAAAAGAGAGAGAGAAAGAGAGAGAGAGAGTAACAAGACGGTGTTACAGTTTGTGTACACCAGCATGTGCACACCATGTGAGCATGTGCCATGTCTGGCAGGGTTGGGGGAGGGGAACATGTCCTCTAAGGCTGGAAGAGAGAATTTATATTACATAACACAATGACATCATGCAACATGAGGTCACCCATGGAGCCAAGTGAAGCTTTGATATCTGTCAATGTAAAGCGGCAAACATGTTAAAATCTAGGAAATTTAGGGGAAAAAAATGCATTTGGTATAATACAGAGTACTGAGCCACATATCATTAGGGCAAAAATAGCTTGAAACGTAATCAGTAATGTCGATCAAATTGGAGTCTGTCCTTTCAGTCTGAAAGTGGGTCACTTTGTGAATTGTCTGCAAACGCCTAAAAGACAGCTGAGGAAATATTCAACTCACGATTCCAAACACAAGCTCCTTACCCTAAACAATTAACTTAATGAACCCATACACTAGTAGTGTGTCATGCCTATCGGAGAGAATACTTCTCCCAGCAAGGGATCTCTGTGTATCTGGTCCTTTTCAGTGTCTTCCTACCCAAGGGAGGGTGAACCAGACTGTACCATCTGTTCCCCTATTCCTGCGATCATCTAGTATAACAACTCCACTAGAAAATGGTCAAGTGATAACAACAAGTGGAATTAAACAGCATGTTATAATTCATTAAGCATTTATAGGTCACTTTTGATCGAAGCATCTGCAAATTAAAGAAATACATAAAATATGATAGATGATATATGGTGCAGTGGTAATATGCTAGCCTTCCACCATGATAATTCAAGTTTGATCCCAGGTGCCTTTCGGCTGGGTTGGACATCATGAAGCCCTGATTGTCTGGAAGGGGAGTTATGCCTGCCTTGTCTGCTCTCTTTGATTTCTAGAATATTCTCCCGCAACCCTATCCAGGATAAGCAGGGTTAAATAATGCAGATATCAATAGAGTACTGCTTAGCAACTGAAGGCCAGATATATAGTACTAAGACTTTAAATTTCAAGCAGTGGTTACTTGGACTGAATAATCTGTGGTTAAGATTCTTTCTTAGAGTTTTATATCTATATCTATCTATCTATCTATCTATCTATCTATCTATCTATCTATCTATCTATCTATATCTATCTATATCTATCTATATCTATCTATATATATATATATATGTTTCAGGACTACAGGCAATGCATATACAGCTCTATACCGGTGCATATATACCAATACAAAATGATCAGTTTCTCCGACTACACAATATGTAGATTTTATGTATTTAAGTAATTTTTTTAAAGAAGATGCAGTGTTTTCTGACCTTGATAAATACTACAAATAATATTTTATTTTATATATATTTTTTTACTTTTATTTGTTTTAAAAAAGAAATACTAATGTTTTCACTTAGGAAAGTTTCAAACTTAATATTTCTATCACAGCTTTCATGTGTCTTGTACTTTTCCTCAATATAGATTTGGTTCAGGTTATGCCCTAACCATCACTTTATGAAGTATAATGGGGTGTATGTGTCTTAGAATTCAACAGATACTGAAATGTAATTGCTGCCATGTAGATGACATGTAGATCCGGTGACTGGTGGTGTGGTTTTTTATCATCACTGCAAATACACATTCAAATCAAAGTTACATATCTAACATCTGTGGCACTCAGTCCATCACAGTGCTCTGTAAGTGCACCAACCCAAGCTCAGTCCAGGCATCAAATCCAGGTTTTACTCCCCAAGATGGTCCTGCCCTATTCCTCACTTACTTACTCCATTTACTTGTCGAGGCATCATTACTTGCCTCAACAAACGCAGTTCTCAGCTCATCCATTCACCACATTTTGTAGCACCTGAATCTGTGAGAAAGGGCTTCTGCTGCAGTATAAGGGAGAAAATCACTCAGACATGATGAGCTGCATCCACTCATGCTGGAGGCACCAAAGAGACTTGATCTTAGGAAGATATCAAATTCTAGTGTAATCTGTAACCTACAACTGAGTGAATCTGCAACAGTATAGGAAGAGTTTAAAAGAAAAGTAAACCTCTGCACTTCCAGTCAAAGGAAATCCCAGTGCTACAGTTTAAAGTGAAGTATGCAGTGATATTCTAGTTTGTTTGCAACTGTGTGGCAACCGTTTGGAGAATGTGTATTTTTGTTTCAAGTGAACTTGGTTGAACCTTAACATTCAACAAATTCATGACTGCTGAAATTAATTAAAATGCAAAATTTAAACCAGGCAATATTACCTGACATTAGTGCCTCTTTGCTAATGCTTTAGTAGGTAAATGAAAGCGAACCTTTGCATGTTTCCAACTTAACGAAAAGTATTTATTAATTATACGTGGTTAATCCCCATATTAATCTGCAATTGTGAGTTCTTCAAATACAATAATGCAACTTCAATCACAAGTAATTAAAGAATTCAAAGAAATCTTAACCTAACTAAATTGTTTTGCCTACAATAGGTTTGTGGACACCCAATAAGTATATGCAAAAACATAAGTATTAATATAGTTTGTTCCCCATTTGCTATTACAACAGCATGCACACATCTGTGAAGGTTTTTAAAACTGTGAGCTGAATGATGTCTAACAAAATACCTTACACACTACTGACATTCCAGTTGACCTCAAGGATACCTAAGAAACTTAGCCAGTCATGTTCTACATTAACACTGAAAATCATTATAATCATTACTTTATGTTTTATTAATTTATTTATTTTTTTGGGGGGGTGTGTCAATCGATGAACTCGCTTGTCAGAGTTGGAAACTTGAGATTCCAGTCAGACTGTGTGAAACAACAGAGAATATATTACACTGACATTATCAGTAAACTGACACTAATATTAAAGTGTTAACACGGTACAACTCTCTCACGGTACAAACATACCACATTTTTGAAAGAAAGTCAGAAAGTCTTCAGATACATATGTCCTAAAATTCTGATTAATGTTCTCATTATGGTTTATTGAGTGCAAATTGATTTACTTTACACATTAATTTTGCAGTTTTAATTCCCTCCCAATACTGTATAAATTACAGCAATACTTTTTTTTGCAGTGTACAAAAACTTTTGGTTGCTAAGGGTGCAAAGTGAAGTGAGAAAACAATTGTCAGTCTGTCTCACACCAGAATTTCCCTGCAAGACCAAGGCATATCAATCAATAAATCAATAGATATGCACTTAGTACCGTGTTAACATATTATATTTCCTGTGCCATTAGGAATAACTATATTATACAGAATTATTTAGACAATTTTCTTTACATATTTCCTACATTTGTATAGATCTGTATCCAGCAATGGGTTTGTAATATTATACATTATGACAAAATATCGGTTTATGTGCTCAGAATCACACATATAGTAAATAAACAATACACAGATCTTCACCAACATTGTTCTATGGTTTTTAACCATATTAACCATATATAACCATATATTTATTATTATATTAATCTAATTCAGGCTCAATTTAGGAAGGTGTTGACTAGCAGTACATGGTACAAGGTGGAAACCCAAACAGCATGCATTACTGTTCTAACAAGGTTGTTTATTATTTGTCCATTGGACTTATTTGAAGATAAAGTCCATCATCTGCTCCTTTGCCTTTTGACATTATCTAGGAAAATTGTCACATGCATAGGCAGTTGCCGTACTCGAAATGGCACTCTATTATACTATGTACCACATACTACGCTAGTATTATGAACCAATACATTTTACTGAACTGCATAACACATAGAGGGGGCAGTTGTGATCTGATTAGGCACCGAGTCTTGACACAAGAGGGCACAAAAGTACTTAACACACTGTTCTATAAAAACGCTCTGAGATGCTGCTTTTGGGTAGTGTATCTCTCAGCGAGATATTGTTGACATTTTACTTAGTTGACACACTGAGAGGATGCACATCATTGGACTGAGAGAAGACACGTCAATACACACTGCTATCTCTGCCTGGATCATATCCAGGTGCTTAGCTTTGATTTGTTGTCATGGAGGCCATTATGATTCCTACCATTGAAATCTGGCCACCTTCGCCTTTGTTTGCAATTGCATTGTAAATGAGAAACTTGCATAAGAAACACACTACTACTGGGATGATCTGGGGAATCATCTCATAGGCAGTAGGCAACTCTTAGTGGTGATATGAGGGACATGTCTGCAAAATGTTCAGGGCATCCTGCGCATGACAGTGCGTTCAATTGGTATATTTAGCAGGATAATGCTCACCCAAGCACAGCAAGGGTTTCCCAGGAATGTCTCCATCAGATTGCAACACTTCCTTCACCTGCCATGTCAACAGATTAATAGCCAACTGAGCATTTAAGGGACCATCTGGGATCCCATCTATGAGTGTGGATGATCTACAAGCCCAGCTGTAAGCAAGTGCACGACGCAGAGGTGCAGAGGCATGTCTAGCAGTCACTTTCTTACCAAGAAGTACACTAGCCAAAGTAGCCTCTGAGAGCCTTTTTATAGAGCAGTGGGGGAAGCACGTTTATGCTCTCTTGTGGAAATACCCAGTGTCTAATCAGACCACAATCATTTACTGATTTGCCTCAGACATTACTACTAGTACTACTACTAATCATAATAGTAATAATAAATTACAATAATTTTAAGCCTGCTCTATGTTTTAGCAAGTCCTAGTTGCAACACACCCATCAACATCAAGATGTTTGTCAGCTCATTAGTAGAGCCAAGCGTGTTTTGAGCAGGGAACCTCCAGAGGCAGAGCTGAGGCTCACTGTATTACAGTATTGTTTTCCTTCAAAAGACTATGGTGTTAACATTAGGTGTGTCTGAATGGGTTCCCTATTCCCTGTATAATGCACTAAAATGGTGTTGGCCATTTTGCAGTGTCATCCACAATTCCCTGCTTGATGCACCACGAAATTACTCTTAAAGCGCCATAGATATCATGTACAACTGATAAACGCTTCTTTTACTTTTAAGCTTGTGCTTAGTCAGATGACACCTTGTGTTTAAGAAACGGGAGAGAGTGTTTCACTCAGTTGTATTTATTGATAAAAAATAACATAGGAAAACAAATAAGCAAACAAACAAAACAAAACAAACAAAACACAAATAATGAACAGCATTTTGATGCAAAATAAAAATACCATATGAATAGCATATATTGTTTTGGACATTGGTCAACCAGCTTCACCAGCAAGACAATTTGAATTCAGCAGCCATACCAGTCTAAACCTGTTAAAAACAGCAACCCATCTCAAACCAGCTTAACATGGGTTGCTGTTTTTAACAGGTTTAGACTGGTTTGAGATGTTTTTAAAGCGGGATTAGCAAAAACCTACGGTGGCTGTGAAGTGCAAACCACAACAACATTAACTAAGCACAATTACAAATTACAAAAACACAACAACATTA
>JAVSBV010054281.1:0-37500 GCA_033117975.1 Parotocinclus spilosoma
ACCGACTGTAGCGACCCCCCGATTATCATAGCACTGCCTGATGGGTGCATCATTTCAGCCGCCTCTCTTCTTCCCCTGATGCTCCCATCACTTTGGAACAGGGTCAATCTGGTTTCAGACAACATGACCTTCTTCCATCGCTCCAGAGTTCAATCGTTATGCTCCCTAGAAAAGCCTTTTCTGCCAGATAGCCTCCCTGACAAGTGGTGTTAAGGCTCCACAGCTGTTTAGTAACAAATCCCTTAAATTCTACTGTTGCTTATCTATGATTTGATTTGACCAAACGTTCAATGATCACCTTTATAAGATATTTTTACCACATTGTTTCCTCACTGTCCTTCCATGTTTTAATAATAAGCTGGACAGTTCTTAACCTGATTTTAGTCATTTCAGTAATCTCCTTTGATGTTTTCTCTGCTTGATGCATGCCAATAATTTGGCCCTTTAGAACAGTTAACATTCTTTCCACTTTGCCAGGCAGTTTCCACCTATACAGCATATGAGGTATTTGTACAGACACTTTGATGCAGCTGTGTGTGTGTGTGTGTGTGTGTGTGTGTGTGTGTGTGTGTGTGTGAGATTTAATTCTTCTTCTTCTCTCTTACCTCTAGCTCCTTCTTCATTTTCTTCTCCCGATCCACAGCTCGCTTTATTTCAGACGCCTTCACTCGAAGCTCTTCTGCATCCCGCTGTCTTTCTCTCTGCAGTCTGTCCATCTTGTCCCTGGCATTCTGCAGGATGTCCTTTTGCTCCTGACAGAGACAGGAGAGACAAAGAAATATCTCTCAATATTAACTATTTAATTTCCCAATTTTTCAAACACGCACGGTACCTGCAGCAGTGTCTCCAGGTGAATCTTCTCCTCCTGCAGCTGCTCTTTCTCTGCGCTGATGCTGTGAATCAGATGGTCCCTCTCACGCAGCTCCGCTTGACTGCCCCGCTCGTCTTCGTCTCGAGCCTGCTGAGTGAGTTCCAGGGCTTTTTGTAGATCAGAGGCCCTCTGACGCAGCTCTGCACTGAGGCCTAAGAAGAAAAATAGGTGCATATTACGCTCACTACCCTTACCCCTGCTCCACAACAAGGCGCACGAAGGACAGAAACGCAAACCTACCTTCCAGCTTTTGGTTGCGTTTGATCAGTTCGGTTATTTCGTCCTCACAACGATTGTTCTGAGCGCTCGCGTCTCGCTTGGCCAGCGCGAGCTCATACTCGAGCGTTTGCCTCTGAGCCTCGCCTTTCTCCAGCAGGGCGCGGCAGCGAGCTAGCTGGGCCTCGTAACATGACACCTGCAGCAAAACGCCAACAATAAAGTGAGGTGGGTGAACAGAGTCATGAACAGAGTGGATTAAAGACACGCCACCTGCTGGTTGCTCTTGGAAGTGAGCTCGAGCTTCTCCTTCTCCAGCTGGTTGATCTTCCATCTGAGCTCCTCAGCTTGGTTTGGCTCCTGTTCATGACTCTGCAGTGGACGAGCTTCCTCTCTAAGCCTGGGTCTGAGCCGAAGAGAGACTCCTACTGTTATTCATGCTAAAGAGAACAGATGCACTGTAAACACACCGTATTTACCTGATGATTTCCTTCGGATCGCTCTGAGCGGAGCAGTTTGTTGTGTGACGGTTAGAGGTACGCCGCGATGCTTCGTTCTGTCCGCCGTCCTTACGTTTTGTCCGATCTCGAGCACGCTCGTTGTTTCGCTGCATCTTTTAAACAACCCCTGGTTCTGCGGACAGAACCTCAACGTACCTCGAACATCCGGGTTATCTGCAATACAAACCCGATCAGTTGATGACTGGTGTATTTATTCTTCTGCCTCTCACATCTAAATCAAACCAAGAACGGTTTTAGGACATCTAACACGTTACTTTACATTGAATCATTCCGCCGACGCTCTTCTCCAAGTGATACAGCCTTAAAATCAAAATAACTATTGATAAAGAGCCTTGTTTAAGGTGGCAACTTCACAGAGATGGGATTTAAACCATGGATCTTCTGGTCCACACACTCTCTCTTAACCACTAAGCCAACACAAAATTAAAGTTTATCAAACCTATGCACAATAAGACAATGCTCCCACAATCCGTTTCAAGTTAGAACGCCTGAGGACGATTTCAAATTGAAACCTGACAAATCAAATTCTGCACTGATAAGGTCCAGAGGCTGGGGATCGAACCGGGGATCTAAGTAATTATTAGTAAGTTATTTATGTCCTGAACAGTTTGCCACCAAGTTCTCGTTCCACAACAAAGCGTATGCACTGACCAGGGGTGCAAAACGTTTTGGGTAAGACTGGGTTTAATCCATATCTTTAATGTACGGAAAACTGTTAGTAAACTCCCTGTCTCCTGACATAACAGTAGTTTCGTTACTATTTGGCTACAGGGTAAAAAACACAGAAACTCAAAGTAATGTCTTCAAAACAAGAATAATTACCGGAACAATCCGTTTTATGAGAATAAACGTTACCGTGACGATGTAACTCCGTTTGTTTACGGTCGCTATAGAGCTAGCATTAGCCACCAAGCTAAAGAACACAGTAACGCTTCGTTTTGCTGTCGCGTTTCCTGAAAACACGATATGAACACACATTAAAGTAAACTCTTTGCATCTTTAAATGCTAACTAGCCATATATTGAGGCCATAAACGAAATCAATAATAAAACATTCAACAGTTAACCTGCAGTTATCCGCCTCCGTTCAAATCTGACGCCGTTACGGGTCCCCATACACACGCCATGACGTCACTGCCCTGTCCAATGAGCTTTAAAGGGTCCGTTAAAATGCCGCGTTCAACAAAGGTGAGATTTTAGAATTGTCCGATCTGGAACGTTTTTCATTCAAACCTTTTAGGTCGAATATTTATTTCCATTTCCAGCATTTAGCAGACGCCCTTATCCAGAGCAACTTACAACTGATACAGTCTTACAATTCAAGCAATGGTGGGTCAAGGATCCAACTGTGGCAGCTTGGTAGATGTGGGATTTGAACCGTGGTCCTACTGGTTCAGAGTCCAGTACCTTAACCACTAGGCTACCACAGTAGATTTCACGATCATCAGAGCATTACACATGTAGACAACCAATGAAAAGAACTGAATCAATATAAATATTAGTTTGGTAAACATTACTAAAAACTGCCAAGAACACAGAAGCATAGAATGTGTAGGTCCCAAAATCTCTTAGGTTACACTTTAAAAAGAAATTCTCCGTATCTCACCTAACTGTTCTGTTACAGAAATCATTTTTAAAGGTCAGTTGTATGATGAATCCACATTTCTGATAAATAATTAGAATGTGCTCAGTGTCCTAATGCTATTAGCATGGACGGGATGGGGTTACATTTTATGCATTTGCTAATTCTGGGGTGAAAACTCAAGCCTGTAACACAAATAAAGAATTAAATTTTAAAAGTTACAGCGAGGCAAAGTCAACACACTCCAAAGAAAAGAATCCCTACAAAAGACAATTTTCCCAAACCTTATTCACGTTATTACAGACTTTCTTTTGTACTCATTTTTTAGAACTTTTAGCTTTTTCTCATTATATTAATGTTAGCTTGATTTTGTTAGCTTGATTTTAGATTTCAGGCTTCAAGACGCCAAACTCTATTTAAATTATGATGATTTTCTGTAGGCACTGACAGCCTAAGAGAGTCTTATAATTTATAAGGATACGAGTTCTAGGCAGACTGGGTGGGTTTGTGTTTTGTTGTGGTGCTGGTACGAGTCAGCACCTTCACTATATCATAAAATACATTAAACCAGACGTAGCTTTTATTATCAGCAGTGACAGTGTGTTTCATCCTGTCAGTAACCTACTTCAAACACCGCACTCTAGCTACTGCATGACCTACTTATATTTTTAAATATATAAATCTAAATCTCCTATAAACATGCAGGAACTTGCTTTCAAATCTTCCTTACTGCAGCAAAAAGATAATTTAACCATTTAATGCTGTTTGCCGTTTAGAATTGCTCTGCCTTGCCTGCTTTCATTATTAATGGTACAGAAATATGACGGCAGATGCTGTAACAGACATGATGATAAGACTTACAGCATGGTGACAAATGCATTAGAATGCTTTAAGTAAATCAAGAAGGATTATGTAATTAAGGCAACTGCTGAAATGTGGTAGAGTTTGTGTTTAAAAAGGGAATATTTGAAGACAATGTTTCATAATTCATATGTTAAGTTTGTTTAATAAATAATCTAATTATCACCGTCATCGTCACCAACATCACTTTCAACTTTTATCACAGGCACACATCACACACACACACACACACACACACACACACACACACACACACACACACACAAACACACACACACACAAGTATGTTTATGGGGACTTTGCATTGACATAATGCGTATTACATTTTTACCTACACCTACATCAATCCTTTAACTCAGTAATTTAAGCTCTATTTTTGTAAGCATTATATTAACTTAATAAATATCTCTATAATTAAATAAAATTTAAGATTAACCTCTCAGCCACTCAAGCAGGTCGTTTCCCTTTTTGAGTCTTGGTCCTCCCAAGGTTTCTTCCTTACAATGTTTAGGGAGTTTTTTCTTTCCCTAGGCTTGGACAATTTGGGATTGACCTTAGAGGATGATCTAAAATTGTAAAGCTGCATTGAGACAATGCTCCATTGAAATAAATCTGACTTGACCTGACTATTAAAGCTGTGGGAACCAGAAAAATTATTGCAGGATTAATAATATGTACAATCATATGTATACAATAATAATATATATAATAACAACAACAACAACAACAACAATAATAATAATAATAATAATAATAATAATAATATAATTTTCTATTGTTTTGTTATATTTCAAGGTTGTAAGCTGTCAAGATACAAGATTAAAATTGTATTTATTTATTTATAGTCATGTGTCAGACTGCAAGAGAAAAAAATGCTAAGAAAAAGAAGCACAGAAATTATTATATTAAAGGAGATAGAAAATAATCAAAATAACTATACTGTTTTAAATGACTTTATGTTGTTGTCACGTGTGTAGGTCGTGATGTGTAGGATAAGGTATTAGAACCTATTTAAAGTCCTTGCTATATCTAATGCTTACAATTAGATACAAGAACTAACACTAAAGAGACAGTATATGTGATAAAACAAATAACGAATAACAACGAAAGTGAATCATTAATGAAATTAGAATGATGTTAGAATTGGGATATGTCATTGGCATCAGGACAGTCGGAGATTGTAGGCAAGAGAAATCAGGTGTGTTAAGGTTATTTTTAAAGAAATATTCTGATTGTTAAATGTGTGATGGTATTAGTTCCAGAGGTTACCTATAACAAATCAGTTACTCCCTAAACATTATTAAAAAGATTCATAAATAGAAGATATCTTAGAGCTTTCCAACACACGTATGGCATGTGCAGCTACGGTAAAGACCAGCTGAACAAGGGAAGTTCATACTGAAGCTTTGAGCTGATTCGGCAAAAGAAACAGAAGGATAGCAGAGTAGGTAAGAGAGTTGGAGCGTGATTTTTCTTTTGGAAAGTGAGTTGGAAAGTGATTTTTTAGATAATTACAGTTGACAAGAGGGTAGTTAAATTAATGGTGACCTAATAAAATATTAGGAGTACGCTTTGTCTTATTTACTTTAAGTAACAATTGTGTGAAATTAGGAATATTCTTATTTTTAAACCTACAGTTCACTGGCACTAATTCTTGGCACAATGGTGTTACTCAAAAGCAAAAAATGCACACAAAGTCATTGTTGGATTTAAAGTGGATCACATTCATTTTGTTTTCTTAGCCGTAGCCGAGGGTTTAAAAACAGGCTGATGAATAGCTGGAGTAGTTGAATGAGGACTTTGGAAAATATTCCTTGAATTAAGGGAGTTTTGTAGATAAAATTAGATGTTTAACAACCTGATAAACAATACACCAAAATGCAGAAAATGGCATCTTCAAAATCAAAGTTTCTACCGCCCCTGCCAGTATTACCCCCCCCCCACACACACACACACACACCAACCCCCAACACACACACACCTACACTCACCTCTATAAATGATTGGATTTCAAGGTTGACTTTTCTTTGTCCTGAGCCATTTTATACACGCCATTTTATATTCTGTATTGCAGGTTACTGTTGTCAATAAGCAAAACGACAAGCACACGTTTTGTTACGCAGTCTCCATGTACTCACAGAAATTTGGTACACCTCCATGATTATACCCAATCGCTCAAAGTTTTGACAAATAGAAAGAGGAAAGTTTGTTTGTCTGTTTTATCTCTCTGAGATTTTGTTTTTTCTCTGCAATAAAATTAATTTAGGTCTGGACCTGGATTGATTACCCCTACCCTAGGCTTGTTCATTTAGAGCTGAGAGCCTAGATTTTTGTAAAACTGCTTCAAGACGATGCTCCACTGTAACAAGAGCTAAAGGAACCAAATTGACTCGACTCCAGCCCAAGAATCTCTGGATTCTCTTTGGACTGCTCATAAAAGCAGTAATGTTTAAGTTTCCTTTCCTGCGGCTCATTTAAAGCCCCTTTAGATTAGGAGTGTGCCCGTGTGTGTGCCTCATTCAGAGGGAAAATGCACTTTCTCCAGGATAAAAAGTGTGAAACCAATGCGCACTGAGAACGTGTGAGATTCTATGTGGAAGACTGTCAGTTTCTTAGCAACAGCCCACATACAGCCCACGAGATAAAAAAAAAGAGAATATGGAAGCAATGGATCCTCTAGTGTGATCCTATCTGCAGTGTGATATATAATTCTGCTACAAACGCACCGCTCGCATCTTTTTAAAGAGGAACATTACATCACCAAACAAAAAAAATAGTCCACGAGAACAGCTACTGCTAATGC
This sequence comes from Parotocinclus spilosoma, assembly GCA_033117975.1. NCBI lineage: Eukaryota > Metazoa > Chordata > Actinopteri > Siluriformes > Loricariidae > Parotocinclus > Parotocinclus spilosoma. The sequence continues at coordinate 6,854 of JAVSBV010054281.1, forward strand.
ACTAACTGTGACAGTTTATTTATAGCATTTGTACCTTTCAATTCCTTCACAAAGCATCAGATTTTGCCCCCATCTAATCACTTTTTTATTTATCCAGACACTGAATGGCTGGAAATGTTCTTTTTTACTTCTCACCCACACACATGTTTGTAAAACCTATTTACACCTTTGACTTTACAGCATCACACATTCTTCCCTCACCTCACTTCAGCGCTCAGCCCTATAACAGGCCGAATTTGTGCTGAATGTCAGACATGGTAACTCTAATGTCCTCCACACCACCCCGTGAGCAGGCCTGCTTGGCAGACAGTTGGATTCTGCCCGCCTTCCTATTCCTCCATCTGTCTCCAAGCTTGTCGGGAGGTGAGAATGGATCTGAGATCTCCCCCAGGCTTGGCACTGTCTCTGCTTCTCTGACTTTCTCTCAGGCTCTCTCTCCATCTCTGTACCTGTAGCAGATGGTCGTTTATCAGAGAGGGCATCCGAGCAGGACTGAAACAAATGGCTCCCATAAGCCTTCAAACTTTGTTTTGATACACTTCGCTTCACAGAGGGCTCTAAAGTCCCTGATTTGAAAAAAACTGACTGTTCATATAGGGATTTATTTATACATTGATACACTGACTTATACATTTTACATTAATTATTGATATTAATTGTAAATGCCGGAGTTTCATGCTGCACATGGCATCAATGATTATTAATAGACTCTGAGTCCTAACCAATAAGTAACTACAGTTTCTCTTTTCTCTCTGAGCTTTCTTTGTTCAGTTACCAATTCCAGCATCACACGCATCACTCTACTGGTCTTCATCAACAGAAACCAGTCTCTTTGTGCCCGGGTCCCTCCAGAGGGCAATAAGTCGATGTGCCTCCAATAACTTACTGCTGAGGACTCATTATCTTAAATCTATTTTGTATTAATATCTTACTATTACTACAACTTAATTTTTTCAATTAGCATCTAGGCTACCCAAGGAGGATGGGTCCCTTTTTGAATCTTGGTCCTACCAAGATTTCTTCCTTCTATATTCAGGGAGTTTTTCTTTTCCACTGTCACCCTAGGCTTGTTCAATTTGGGATTGACCTAATATTGTAAAGCTGCTTTGAGACAATGCGCTATAGAAATTTAACTTTGACTTTGACATTGAACAGAATTATATTGTGCGTGTCTGCTGGACCTTATCTATGATGGAACTAGTGAATATGTAACTTGCAAATTAGGGGTGCTGTGATTTCTTAAACTGGATGTCATTTTGTAAGTGTAAGAAATAAATAATAATGATAATAATAATGGATCTCCAAAGCCAGGTGGTTTTTAGACTACTTATTGTACTGGGGCACATACAGAATTTAGAAGGGCACAGCTTTATCCCTTGCCCCTGTCCAAAACTGGTCCTTCCGTACCTATGCCTGTGACATGTGGCCACTGCTGATTTACTCCACACAGACCCAGCTGCCCATCCAGAGATGGCCCGGCAGTGTCCAGCGAGGTGAAACATATTATAAGCAGACACAGAGTAGAGCACGATATGCCAACCTGCTCATGGAGTCAAGCCAGATTTTTTTCAATAGCAAAAAATTGGTTGACAGTAGCAAGGAAAATCTAATTGTGATGAGGAAGAAACCTTGGTGACTTGAAACAATACCTGGGTACCCTAGATGTTACATTTATAGGACAAAAGCTAAATAGAATACATTAAATAGAGTATAATAAAGCCAGAAGCAACATGGACATCCCGGGTCTTTGTACACTGTGTTCATACATAAAAGACAGTCCTCCTGTAAACCAGGACCCACAAAGACAGGATGCTGATCTTTTTTTTCAAGAGTAGAATCTGAATCCGGTGTGAATCTAGCGTTGCTTTTGCTGCTCTCTTCTATTGTAGCATTTAGCTAGTTTTTCTCAATCGCTAAAACACTAAACCCTGTTGTCTGAACCAAATGCTAAGTGCCCTGAATGCATTTATTATAATTGTTATCCAGAACTTTAAGCAATTTTTACCTAGCAAGACACAGCTTACAAACATTTTTTGCACTGTAATGCACTAGGGTTGCATAATGGTAAGTACAGGTTGAAATAGTTAAACTCAAATAAAGCACAGTTGTCACAACTTTAACACAATCACTCAAAATTTAGCACACGTGGTGAATGATGTGAAGAGACAGTATAAGCCAGTACAAGGAGGCCCGGTGGTTGAAGTCTCACTATGGATAGATACAGTCTGTTGAAACAGTCTGTTGTTTTATAATAGACTATGTGTTCCTAACCCATCACTAACTACATTTTCTCTTTTTTCTCAGAGCTGATATTCAGGTGCTGGTTCCGGCACCACGCGCTTGGATGTTCTTCCAGCTTGGTATCGCTCTGATTGTCTTCAACAGCGGAGGCAGGTCCCACCAGAGTGCAGGAACTCCCTCCATCGGTTGGAAAATAGGAGACGATGTGCCGCCAAGGACCTCCCACCAAGGACTCATTTTATAATCTATTTTGTTTTATAATTTAGTTTAGTTTCTAATTTTTCTATTACTAATTTAAATTTTATTATTAATTTGTTATTTATTTATTAAGCTAATTTTGCTATAATTTAATATACGTTTAGTATTTATTTAATTAACATCCAGGCCACCCATGGAGGTCGGGTCCCCTGTTGAGTCTTGGTCCTCCCAAGGTTTCTTCCTACCATTTTATGGAGTTTTTCCTTTCCACTGTCGCCCTAGGCTTGCTCAACTTGGGATTGACCTTTTAAGACAGTGTAATATTGTAAAGCTGCTTTGAGACAATGCTCCACTGTAAAAAGCGCTCTATAAATAAAATTGAATTGAACTGAATTGTTGTAATGTATTAATTTGTGTATAAATAATTTGTATTTTTAAACACTGTGCATAATTACTCGTTTTTGCTAAATATGAGTTTTGTTTTGAAGATACATTTGCCTTTGTGGACAGGAAAGATTATTTTTACAGCTTCATGATCTTATTATTGTGTTTTCCTTTTTTCTCTCGAGCCCTGAATATTATATGGCTTTGAGCACTGTTTGAACTATTTTGAGGCAATAGTTTGGTTTTGCAGGTTTTGTGCATTCAGGGTTTGAATTTTATTTTTGGTTTGGAGAAATGGATGCGTGGTTTCAGGAAATGTGTCTTGGCAACTGAGAAAAAGACTCCCGGTTTGTACCTGAAGGGTTGATGTAGCTCGAGGGTTAATGTCTGAACTCATCACTCCACATCTCACCAGAGGAAATACTCTGAAAAAAAGCAGTAGGTCTTAGGGAAAAGCTTCAGAGTCCATTAAAATGTTATAACTGTAATATATGCCACGGCACACACACAGGCTGCACATTTGTCACTTGGTGTCTCAAAGCAGCTTGTCAATTATTGAGTGTGAAATTGCATGGAATCTGAATGTTGTTCAGTTCCAGACCAATGTCACACTGACAACAGCACTGCTAAGGATTTCATGCCGGAGTCCATGCCAGTTAACAGTTGGCACCACTTATTCTTCATCACCAGATAGCGTTTCTATCTATTGTGTTTGACTCTACTTTTGGCTCACTGTATTTTTCCTAATTTATTTATACGTCATTTTACTCGTTTAGGTAGATTTGCAGGTTGAAAGAACAATGACTGAACAGTGCCTAATAAAATGTGTGTTTTTCTCTTTCCAGGAGTGAGTGAAAGTGGTATGGTGTGGGCATGTATGATCTAAAAATAGCTACACGTAGTCCTATGGCCACCCTCTGAAACATACACACTGCAATGGCTTGCTAAAAGCTTAACATTAGAGGTTAGGCTCTTTTTTTATTATTCACCTGGTATCACATCTCATCTTTTAGAAAAGAATAGCTGATGCTTACCTAAAGATGAGAAATCACCTTTCCCTAAGCCCTGCCGCTCCAGCACCAAGGACAGCATCACGTACCAAGACAATAACAAACAGGCAGGCTCTTGAGACCCAGGCTGAATCACACACAGCTTGGAGTTATAAAGAATATCCTGCAGCTCACACCGCTGAAATGCTCAGATAAAGCCCTTTGGAATGACCTGGATATTTGCTCATGAAATGTGCTTTGATCTGCATCCAAGTCATAATAATGGACAAACCAATTCAGCCTTAATGAATAAAACACTAAAGAATGTAATTATACTGAAACTCATTGCTTAATCAGTCACAACTGAAGCCGGAAAAGGGTTTCAATTACTTTAATGAGATTGGATATATGGCTTACACAGGTGACCTGCCACAGAAACGATGAATAAAATCAAATACATTTATTAATAAAGCATTTTGTACAATTGAACCTTGTATCAAAGCAGTGTTACAATTGAATACAATTTAAGTCTTCTAAAATCCCAGATTAGACAAAACTAGGACAAAAGAGGCAAGGAAAAACTCCCGAACGTGATGAAGAAATATTACGAGGACCAAGAGTCAAAAAGGGACATGAATTCAACCATCAATAATAAGTTTATAATAATAATTTTGGTCTAATACCAAAATATAGTCTGTAATAAAAAGCAAACATTTTATAAAAATAAAATATATTAAAATATAGTATGTGGTACAAAATAGTATATAAATAATAATAAAATGCAGGCTATAATAGAAAAAGAAAGAATGTAATAAAAAAAATATAATAAAATAGACAACATAACAAATAAAACACATAAATAAAAAGTAACTTTAATTCATAAAATCAAAAATATAATAAAATAGAGAATATAAGTAAATCTAGGTGTCTTTTTGTTCAGTAAATACTACATAGTTTGACATTATTACTATATTTTATGTGTTTGGACTTTTTAATTCTACTTTTAAAATCTATTTAAATATACTATTCATAATATTACCGTATATCTCTAATTCATTATGTATACATATTACATATTATTTTAATATGATATATTTGTTAAATATGTTGTCTGTAATATTTATTTAGCTTTTGTTTAATAAACTATTACTATAAAATTATTAATTAGATAACTTAGGTTAAGTCTTACATTTATTATCTAAGCCACCCATGGAGTTTGGGTCCCTTTTTGAGTCTTGGCCCTTCTAAGGTTTCTTCCTTATAGCATTTAGGACATTTTTCCTAGCCACTGCTGCTCTAGGCTTGGTCAATTTGGGTTTGGGTTTAGATACAGTAGAACACTAGATTTCAGCTTTGAGATAATTCGATTGTATAAATCTTGTCACAGAAGGGGTTATGAGGTAACAGGGTAAAGATATTTATTATCATCAGCCAGAGAGTGCCCCCACTGATGCAAAGTGACCCCTGCTGGCCCTGCAATGTATTGCTATCTCCTGTCCCATATGGTCTGTGGAGCCCTGTAACACTGAGCATGGACAACACATAATTCATGTAACATAAATCATGTAACATAGGGGCACCCCGCAAGTGGTCACATGACAACCACAAACTAGACCACACCCCAAGGAACACTGAGACACAACAGCCTCTGGCAAGGCAGAATGTCACAGACACCCATCTGTGAACACATAGAAAGAGCAACACCACAGGCAACTCGCTCAAAGCACATGTGCGTCTTGTATTTATATTCTTATATTTTCAATAGTTTGTATACAATGTGTGTCTTCTACTTTGTCTACATTATTACTTTTATACTTTAAGACTGATAATCTATAGGCTTGCTCCAAACGGTATCTCCCTGTACTTGTGAATGACAATAAAGCTATCTTATCTTATTATCCTATCATTTGAACTGCAACCACTTTAAATTAATGAGCTTTTGAACAGAGCCAGTAATCTGTATCTGGAACTTTGGAACTGACCGACCTCACCTTGCCAGAGATAGATATGGCACTGGTTTCCAGTGCTGAGTCTCATTAGTTTCTTTAAAGTTGAGGTTGCATTTTTGCTGGAGGTTGGGGATGGTTACTGGAACCATTAAATTCAAATGCTTGCACTTCATAGAGTTTCTGATCTCTGTGCATATTAGTCGAATTTCCTCCAAAATCGACCATGAGTGCCTTAATGAATGTGAGTGATCCTCGGGGTAGAGGCTGGGTCTGTTCCAAAAAGAGCTAATCCCCTTTACAGCTCATTTGAAATAAAGATGAAGTGAATAAATCAGCTTGTAATTCTTGCAAGTTCTAGCCAGATTTGATGTACAAATACTTTGTAAATCAGAGCTGGAGGAAACTCTGTGCTTTGTGAAAAACCACCTAATGAGCAATCTGTTATTGCAAACTCCTCACAAGATCGGCAAACCGTAACACAGCCATGTGACCCCGACTTGCTTGGATCACTTCTCCAGTATTAGACAGACATTTTGAGCACACCAAAGGCAACCTTAACCGGCACGCAGGCCCTTCTGCACTTCAAAAGATTGGTTTTCATTCTGAATCTTCACTTCAGAATGCATGTAGACCAAGGCAGATCAGTTATTTGTACAAGCAGAAGCTATTTAAAAAACTTGTTGCTTAAATTGTGCTCAAATCAGTTAAAACAAGTTCTGAATTTGTGACTGACTGTCTAGGCACCTCTCTCAGAACGTCACTCTCGGAGGATTAAGGAGCCCCCAAATATATTTTCTCAAGCTCTAAGCTCGGAGATTCATCAGCATGGCATCTCTCACTGTCACTGAGTCTCGGCTGTAGCCTGGGACGATCAGTGTGAGGAGGGTTTAATGGATTATGCTTCATGCAGAGCCTGTCTGTATCTGGTCCAGTCGAAATAGGAGAAACATTGAGAACCAGTCAGACAGGACGAACTTTCACAGTGAGATCTATGGATGAAGGTCATTTGCATGCTGCTCAAACTGGACCTCAAGTAAAGGCACATTAATAATTGGTAATATACTGTACACCATATACATAATATATAGTTACCAGAGCCAGTGATATCAGCAACATGGTGTATTTTATAAAGGTACCGAAGCTTTATTTCATTTATAAAGATATGTGTAGGAGAAATGTAGATGGTTGATTGTTTCCTCTGAAACTGTCTTCATAATTCAGAGCTTTGTTCTGATTATTAATACCAAATACAGCTAAAGGCAGGAAGTGTTAATGGGACAGTAATTAGACAGACAGACAGAGAGGTAGTTAGACAGTTAGATGGATAATACATCTACAAGAACTAAAAATGGATTACAATAACACACCTAATAATTCAATCACAATGGACAACATAACACATCCTTTACACAGTCAGCAGTGTGTTCTTCAGCTTCGCTGCAATAAGGACTGATACAAAAAGTCATTTCTGCACACAACAATAACTTCATACAATGACTCACTCCTGACCCGATAGAGATGTTTCTACAAATAGATAGAAAACTGCACAATCTGCACAATATCTATCTATCCATCCATCCATCCATCCATCCATCTATCTATCTATCTATCTATCTATCTATACATCCATCCATCCATCCATCTATCCATCCATCCATCTATCTATCTATCTATCTATCTATCTATCTATCTATCTATCTATCTATCTATCTATCTATCTATTCATGGTGTGCAGTTGCGAGTGAAGTGTTGGTTTTGGAGGACCTGTGTTGACTTCTAGAAACAATTCTTGTCTGGAAGCAAAGCAGTTTTTATTTACAAGCCATGAAATACACTGTTGGTCCCTGTCAGTCAGTTTTGTCTTTCGTCTTCAGCTCTGATAAGAATTTTTGACACAGCTGGTAGAGCCGTATGACCATATGGTTCAATGCATTTGCAAATTCAGCGATTTCCACCTTAAACACACAAGATGACTTCTTTTTTATCTGGGGAACTTAGATAGCTATAGCTATACACACTGCTCACAAAACATAGGGGATATTTCTTAAAGAGATATTGAATTTTGAAATATCCCCTATTTTTTATGAGCAGTATAGATATTTGGATAGATGGATGGATTCATTCATTGTTGGTTCATTCACTCTTTGTTTATTCCCATGTTTTATAAATGAGGCCCCAGAGCAGAGAGAATATGGGAAAGACTGAGAACAGAAGGGGAAAGAACTGGGCCATATGGTGCCAGATGAAGTAGAAAATGAGAGAGAAAAATTAACTTAAACAAGAAGCTTCAAAGTTAGACTTTATTCAACTGTATAGTACATAGGTCCTCAAATCTACTGTGAATATGAACAGTTTTCAGTTTTCTATTTCATATAAATGAAACTTACTTACTACATGGTATTCTAGAACCATTACAGTCTGAGAAATATATACAACTTCCTTCACATATATCACTGATGTGTAAAAAAAAGGCTTAATTTTTTTCTTTCAATGACACAGATAGAAAGTTCATTAATTAGGCTTCCCCTACAAAAGGAAAGATCTTTAACCCTTATACTGTGTTCAGGTCATATTTCACCCTTTATGTTAAAAGTACTGTTCGCTTATTTATATTGGAACAAGATTTTAAGGCATCCTTAGAAACAGCTATTTTAACATAAGATTTTTTAAATATAATTTTAGTAAATTGTTTAATAAAAAAGTAACATTTGTGGTGTTATGGGTCAAATTTGACCCCTGGCATAGATTATTGGCTGTTGCATCCATCACATAAAAGGTGTGGCTTGCTATATGGATCCAATATGGCTAAATTTGTCTTACCACAATTTTTCATTTGATATTCTGTTAAAAATTAAACTTGGTTTTATGAAAAAGTAAGGACTTTTCACCTTTGTCCTATGGGTCCCAACAGACCTGTAACAGCACAGATGTCATTATAGATATAAATGTTAAGTTAAAAATGAAATCACAAACAATTTTTGTTCAGTGTGCTCTGATAGTAGTCTATTAGACTTAAAAACTTCTCCATACCACTTATAGCAAATTCGCTATAGTGAATTTAAATAGTTTTTTTTCATGAAAACGCGTGTTTATTGTGAGATGAAAAGTATAATTGAAAGCAGTGTTTAAATGGATATTTACTGGATTTAATGGATAACACTAAAAACATGGTTGACTTTCTAACATAATACAAGGGTTAAGTGTAATGCTGTGAGAGAGAGCGATGAAGAGCCAGACATCAACATGATGTTATACAGCTGGAGCTGAGCATTCTCTCTCTCATTTCTTCATCAGCTTTTTCCTCCGAGGTTAGAGATAATAACGGGATTATATGGTGAGGTGTGAAACTGCCATATCTCGAGAGATTAACCTGAAATAAACACGCTCTACAGTTTGAGGATTCTACAGTGTGTGAGTCGTAGGCATACAAGAGATCAATCAGAACAAATCAGAGGAACTATTGCTTAATCCCAGTATTTCATAGGTTCTTTTTGGACCTCTTATTCCAAACTGGATTATAATACAGAATTGGTTCTACTGTCTAAGGATTTTTACCAGATTTTGGAACACAACTACTGGGACACAAGAACAGTAGCAAGGTCAGGCTCTGAAAATGGCTTTGCATTGGCGTTTAACACAATCCCAAAGACCTGTTTGTGCACCAGGAGGAAGTGGTTGCTTGGTTTACCTGCTGAGTTGTTGCTCCTAGAATTTTAATCACAGTATCAGCAGTTACAGGGTAGATTTGCAATAAGGATGTTTGTTTCTCGTTTACTGCCCACAGAGATTATAATCTTATACGGGAAGGTAGGTACAACCATCTTAACTCTGATTACACTACAGGATTTACTCAAAGGTGTAAGCCGGCTTAACTTAAATACACCAATACCTATTGTAATGCAAATCTCTGCAAGCATGTTCCAATTTGTAAAACAAATCAGTTTTTCTTGTCATTTCACACACACACACACACACACACACACAAAATTCCCCCCTGCTGTCACCCCAAGATGGTCGTTTCTTTTCATCGTCCTCTCCAGAGTCCCCCAGACCGAGTCTCATCCCCCGATTTCTCTTAGATCCTCCAATGAGTGTATGAGTCTCAGTGCTTATGTGTGTGTGTGGGTGAGTGTATGCTACACCCGCAGTTTGCCAGAGATCAGCAGCAGGTTGAGGACACACACAAACACGGACAAGGGACAAGACAATCAGAAAAGAGAAAGCAACGCACGTTCCTTTAAAACAGCCACTGAGGGAAGTTTGTTCCAGCCTGGTGCATCCTACCAGCCAGCAGTAAGGACTTGAAAGAATTTAATGCCTTCATCTATCTGTGTGTTTGTCTCTCTATCTGATCTGATGCTCTGATCTGATCGTTGGGTTGCAGCATAGGACAGATTTTTTTTCTGCTCAGCTTAGAAAGCATTGTAAAAATCTTACCAGGCTTTTTTTCTCTTTTTTCTTTTCATTTCTTTTCTTCCTCTATCCAAAGTGTGAAGCTGATCAGAATCTCAAACAGCCGTAGATCTCTCAGCTTGCTCTGGAATCTCCACTGCTGCTTTATCTCGGCATCTTGGCACCTTTCTAACACCTCTGTTTATCTCTCTATGCAGCACTTAGTTACAGATGATAAGCAGAACCTGAATGAAGCATAAGATGGACTTTGGATTTGTACTGAAGGGGTTTTGAGCAAATACAGCCTGCATGAGATCAATATTAATAACAAATACACTCTGATCTGCAGCTCACAGGTGTCTGTGTGCGTGTGTGTGTGTGTGTGTGTGTGCGCGCGCTCATTCTGAGACAGTGAAAGACTGCCAGCTCTCAAAGGAATAAAGCTATTTTTATGCAGCAGGTAAATAGGATGCCTCTTTGTTCGGTGGTGCAGTTATATATTATTATGTTTTACAATGAAGGCATGAGCCGTCCTGATTTTTTTGGAGCAAGTGCAGATAAAGGGTGATTTTTTTAATATATGGTCCAGTGAGATAAATGAGGGTCATTAATAATGATATTGGAATTGAAAATAAAAATTGAAATATATTGTAGTAGAAAAAAATGCTTAATATGCAGGCATTTACAGTTGATTCAATATATTAAAATAATATTTCAAAGGTTTATAATTTCACAAAAATCATTTACAATTTTACGCTTCCTGGCAGTGCCTTCAAGGCTGGGTCAAGCTGTGTCTAAGGAAAGAACGGCTGGACAGAGGTATAATAATATATAATCCCCTGTAGCTGCAACACTAATGGACTGGTTCCTACCTCATGCCATGTAAATTCTGGAATAAGCTCCGGACGCACCAGATAAAACAGATGCACTCATGCATAAAATAGTCATTACACTTTTTTGGGAATGCCATATTAATACTGAGTAAACTGTTTACTTGTTGTAGCCCATCTGCCTCAGGAGATGGTGTGGTTTGCAATCTGGGATGCTATGCACAATTGTACAGACTGGTTATCTGGGTAACTGGTCTGGATATTCTTCCTGGACCCCTCACATTAACAAAGCGCTTCCGTCTGCGCCGCTGACTGGATATTTTTTCTATACTGCACCATTTGTTTAGCATTACTGTTTAATCTCACTCACCGGGCACTCTAACATTACCTGGAGAAAAGGTACACGTCATGCTAACAGCACACAGATGGAGTCTGAGCTTGGGATCAAACCAGGGGTCTCTGGAACTGTAAGGTCAAAGAGCTGCCCTCATGTGCCCCCTTTCTGAGTAAACTAAAACTAAAAGGCCGTTGTGGGTGAAAATACTAGAAGAGCAGCAGACATGGAAATACTGAAACCAAATCTGTCAAGTCTGGCGCCTGCAAACAAGCCATGGTCATGCCTCTTTATTAAGGTAAACATAAAATACAGAAATGTACACAACTTAAACAAGCCCTCACAATCTTCACAACAATATGGCTTCTGCCGAAAAAAAAATAGTATTTATTCAGTGTGACCTTCTCAAAAAAGTATTTTCTTGGCTGCTACCCTTCTCAAAAAAACATTCCTGATCAAGCTCACTTGCCACTGTAACTTATAGAAGATGCTTTCTCAGTTTTTAAATATCATACAAATGTCCTGTATCTTCTGGATGTGTTCTAACAAAAAGACTAGGAAATAACTATATTCTATTATATTATTGCTAAATCAATTGTGGCCTAAGAGTTGTGCACAGTACTCTATATAAGATTAAATAGTTACCCAAATCTGAAGTCCTGTATCTTCTTTTCAGCAGCCCGGCCTCTAGTTGTGCTTTAAAATCTCAATTCTGTGACGCACTCTGTTATTATGATGTGACAGAATTCTGAAATGCATTTTCAAAGAAACACAACACCAAATATACATTAGAATCATGGTTATAAAACCTCAGTGTGGGTGGAGAAGGCTCTTTCTGTTTGTCCCTGTCACAGACTTTTTTGTTCCTGCTTGCTTCTCAGGAGAACCTGAAAATGCAGCTGAATTCACATTTTAAAAATAGATTTGCAGACAAAACAAAACACATCGGGCTAGCCCAAGCCTTTTGCATTAATTTAGCCAAAAAAAAGTGCTTGTGCTATGTTTATTAATAATAATAATAATAATAATAATAATAACAACAATACATAGGTACAGTATTATCCACATGTCATCCAAACTTATGATCAGAATTAGAATTTACTGGGAGCAAGTAGACATGATGCCAGACCTTTACAGAACTTAAAAGTGACAAGGAATGATCCCACATCTGACTTCAACTCCCTCAGACACTCCCAGCCACGTCTGTGTCATACCTGACCCAGTCAAGAACAGCATCCGCGGTACATTCAGGTCAGCGTTGCAGTGGTTCGAATCCTAACCTGGGAAAACAGTAGGCACAGATAGAGGTACACTCTGAAAAGGTCACCTGTCTAATGCAGGGTTCACTAACCACATCTGCCAACCTTTTAGAGCCAAATCCTTTATTTATTTTGCCTTACATTCCTGTATCTAAGAGACCAACCAGTGGGAGGTGAAGGAAACCAGTTGAACTCAATACAGAGTTTTCTTATTTTAAATACAGCCTTTGGTAAGACCTATTAATTTGAATCTGACAAGGACTTGGAGCTAGAGGTGAAAAAGAAGGGATTCAGAGAAGGTCTGGTCTATCAAGGACAGAGAGAATGGGCTTGGGTCTTGCCTTTCTGGGGCCTCCTTCTGGTATGTGGGATGGGTTTGTGGTCATGCGATGTAGACCACGGGCCCATATCACCAGCATGAAACTACCTTTAGGCTGTTTTTAAGGGGTGTCGGACTGTATGTTTTATACAAATCTGGCAACCCAGGCTGTAGCAGCCACTGCACTATTAGAAGAATCAGAATAGGAATGTTAGAAACAGGTGTATGAATTCCCTGCTACACGTTTTAAGACTAGTTTAGTCGGGAGTTTTTTGTGGTTCTGTGGTTAAACACATACGTAATCCAATTTCACTCTGGTGTGTACATACTAAAGATCGGGAAATAGGTGCATCAAATAGATTCACGTTCACTGTACAATTAAATCATCTGAACTCCTCACTATGACAGGAGCGAGACTCTCAGGAGGTCTCATTAAGAGCGTGCACACTTCATTTTTATTCAGATTTCTTTCACTGTTGCTTAAGATGCTCTCTCTGGGCTCGGGGGAAGCCTTGGTCCATGCTTTTGTCTCATGGCTGACTGACTTTGAGAAGCTGTGGGATTTCTAACTGCTTATCTGATCAAGAACAGATGCTGACAGGAGCAGTGAATTTGGGATTTAATAAATACTTTAAAAAGAGGTCAGGATGTGTTTTAATGTCAGAACCCAGAGTGTGAATAAATGCTGACACCACATCATATAACATCTTTGGCAACACATTTTATTGGCTCTTACAGCACTGCAACACTCTAGATTCACACACTGGATACAAACTAAAACATCAACAATATATATACTTGGAAATATTTCCCAGATCCAGCCAAACAGGCCCAGGCAATGATACTAACACAAACATATTTCACAGATGGCTGTTGTTTAACTGGGTTCTCTTGATCTACTTTTTACACGTGAAGGGTTCACAAACTTTCAAGCAGCACTAAGAGCTCCTAAAGACTGATGTGTAATGTGGGGACACCCCTGGTCAGCAAAATTTGATACAATTGACCCTGCTTCTATCTCATAAAACTTTTTTGATGACCAAGCCCTGTATTTAGCTTCAAAACTTGTAACTCTTCTGTTTTGACGCTGCACCTTGTTAATTTTATATCCGAACACCCATATTAAGAAGTGCAGAGACTAAAAAACCTTAAACTGCCAAAGATGATGAATTATAGGTTATAGTAAATTAATTTGTTTAGCTTTATCTGTGTGGCGTTTTCAAAGTTTCATCATGGGCTTCCTTTGGTCGTTCTGGTTTCTTGCAAAGACATGCTTTGTGTCAGTTCTTGTTTCTTAAGTCCCACAGGATAACTGTGTATGAATCTACATGTGCAGGTGCCCAGATGGATTGGCGCCCTGTCTAGGGTTGGCTGTGAATGATCTCATGTCCACTTATCTGTATGGCTTAACTGTATTTTAATCTAATATAACGTATAGTGATTCCACTCCAATTACCAGATAATACACAACCCAAAATATTTGGGCACCCGAAGATCCCAAAAGCTGGATTGGAACAGAACAGTTTTCAGTTTCATTCAGTTATGAGCAGGTTGGAGTTTTATTTACCGAAATATCTTCTAAGGACTGTTTTACACACAACTGGTTATGTGAAGTGACCAATCAAAATCTGGTTATAATACCTTTGAGTTTGGCTCAACTCAAATACCTTTGAGTTGCTTGCTTTGGAAGTAATGGGTGTTTATCACTGCTTTAGATGTTGGTTGAAAGCTTGAGGTTCCAGTTGCTCCAAAACATTTTGGATGTGAGTCAGATAATTTAGGATTTGCTCACTCGGATAATTTAGAGCTCACTCATTAGAGAGAACGACTCTCTAGAACACAACATGTACCCAAAACTTCCTTCTGCTGAAACTAGACAACCATAAGAGCCAGAACCTTATTTATTCATCAGTCACCATGTTTAGAGTTGGCACTGTGTACTTAGGGAGGCAGAGCTCTCTTGGTGTCAAGCAACACACAATTTTTTAATTAGACTGCCAGAGGGTGAAGTGTGATGCACTTCCCCTGCTCTGGGATGCAATGATGGTGCTTTACATCACTTTAGTTGAGGTTTGGCATTACAGACTAATTAGGTAAATAGAGCTTCCTTTTAATTTCCCCAATTAATGTATCCTTACTTACACATATCACACATCTAAAGTTTAATTTGAATCCAACAACTCCTTCTTGGCAAATTATTTTTTCTCTATGAGTGTATGAATAAAATATTGATTACAATAATGAAGTGAGAATGCCAATCTATTTAGTCTAGAAAAAGGATTCACTTTAAGATCTTGTGTCCTCATGATCTGGGAAAAATCACTGAGCTCTTTAGGTTCGGCTTTAAGTCCATTCTTGTACCAGTGTTTATCTGTAAAGATATCTCCTTGTACTGTTTATACACTGCTCCACTAATCCACTAATCTCATCAAACCCATAGGCCTGGTGATTGGTTTCTCATTCCTGACCTTTTATTTTCTTCCCTCTCTCTGCAGGAATGATGGTACCCAGTGCCAGACCATTGCTGTTGTGCGTCATCTGTCATGTGATGACCGTGTGGGGTTTTGCACGTATGCCAGACGCGGCGGAGCTGCGTTCTGCGTTTTCTGTTGCACGTACCACCAGCATGGAGGGCGGCCCAAAGATGGTGGTCACCTTCGACAAGATGTACGTGAACATCGGTGGTGACTTTGATCCAAAGACCGGCACGTTCCGCTGTCGCATCCCCGGCGCATATTACTTCTCTTTTACCGTGGGGAAGTTCCCACACCGGGACCTGTCCGTCATGCTGATGAAGAACCGCAACGAGGTACAGGCGATCATCTATGATGACAACGAGGGCGAGGAGCGTAAAGTCCAGAGTCAAAGCGCCATGCTTCAGCTTGACTTTGGTGACACGGTCTGGCTGCGGTTGCACGGAGACCCAAAGTATGCCATTTACAGCAACACGGGGCACTACACCACGTTCAGCGGATACTTGATCTACCCGGATATCTACACCTTCCAAGAGCCAGTACACAAAGAACAAAGAAATGATAATCAGGCACCCACACTTGCCAACCAAGTGGCAAATGAAGAAAGCAGAGCTGTGGAAGAAGAGGAGGACCAGAGGTCTGCTTTTTCTGTAGGTCGTACCCAGAGCATTTTGGGCAAAGACAAAGGTTACCCAGAGCACAAACCAATCACTTTTGACACTGAATTTGTCAACATTGGCAACGACTTTAACATGACTTTAGGCGTCTTCGTATGTCACGTGCCTGGTGCCTACTACTTTTCATTCAACGCCGGTAAACTTCCACACAAAACCCTTTCAGTGAAGCTGATGAAGAACCACCTGGAGGTCCAAGCCATGATTTACGATGACAGCGACACAGAGAAGGCCTTGCAGAGTCAAAGCCTGATGCTGCCACTGCAGAAGGGGGACACCGTGTGGCTCTACAGCCATCAAAGAGACGGATTCGGGGCGTACAGCAACCATGCTAAGTATATCACCTTTACCGGATTCCTGGTTTATCCAGAACTTAAACATCACTCCCATTACCAGCAGAAGCATGACGGCATCGTGTAAGCGGAACCAAAGCACAGGTCTTGGTCTGTTTGCAATTGGGGCTCAGCAAGAGAAAGGGGTTGGTCTTATATTTGGATCAAATCCAAATTTACTCTTTCCCTTGGTCAGCTCTAGTAAACTTGTGCAGGAAGACCTGAGGCTGTGATCTTCTCTCGGTCATATTCTATTCTTCTCAGACTCTCAGTTTTTTTTGTGGGTGGAGAACAGATGCATAAAAAGCACACGGAAGGAGACCGGATCTCCAATGATTTTGTTCAGATAGCAGTTTTAATAAACACAGTGTCTAATTAGTACATATAATGTACAAAAAGTCCAGTCACAGCATTGTTTAACTTGTACAATAAATCAGGGGTGTCCACCCTTTTTTCAGTGGGAACCAGATTGATCAAAATACCTAAGGGCCTTCTCACTTAAAAAATATATTATACCTAAATTATTATTAAGACCAGTGCATTTAAAACAACAAAACCCAAAAACTATACAGTACAAGTAATACATTACTCACAAAAATTAAAGGGATATTTTATTTTGAAATGGGATGGGATTAATCGTACATCGATGTGATCCATAAAGTATTTTGGCAGGATAGTGGAGTAGTTTGCCATTGCTTTCTCCACCTCTCCCCATTTATCTGGGCTTGGGACCGGTGTGCAGCTGTTCCCAGTTACACGGCTGGGGTGTTTTGCATACACAAGTCAATGACAATTTGGAGACGCCAATTAACCTAAAACGCATGTATTTGGAGTGTGGAAGGAAACCGGAGTACCCGGAGTAAACCCACGCAGACATGGGGAGGACATGCAGACTCCACACATAAAGTAACCAAGCCGTTCCACCCTGGGATTGAACCCGGGACCTTCTTGTTGTGAGGCAGCGGTGCTACCCACCGAGCCAATATTTGCCATATTTGAAATATCTCCTGTTTTTTGTGAGCAGTATATTTAATTCAATACTGAATGCCATTTTAGTGCAAAACTGCAGCATGATATAATAAATACCACAACTTAGTGCTGATTAATTATTAATTAATCTATTAATTAATCGAATCTATTCATTGCCAGACCCTACAGAACTATACTGGCCAATAAAAGTCTTTCTCCGGGCCACATTTGGCCCTTGTAGTGGACTTTGGACACCCCTGATCTACACACAATAAACTAAACAGTCAAACCGAGTTAAACCAGCCCCTCACTAAGCCAAAAATGTCTTCTCCTTGATCAAAGTTGCTCCGAGATCGCTTCTGAATCAGTCTTAAGCTAAAATGCTCTAAGAAAATTTGTAGACTCGTTACAAAGCGTGTCGACCCAACAGCTTCCCAATTGAGCTCTCCGTTAAAAGATACGATTTCAATGCCTTCCAAGCCTTTGTGCCCTAAACAATAAAAGCTGGACATTTATCATTTTCGTCCTGTAGTGCCATTTTCAGGGGCACCTGTAGTATTAACAGTAACACTATAAAGCAAGTAGTACTAAGACCCAAAATGGTATAATAATGATATTTTTGTTATCTTTATTATAAAGGAAATCATCTGAATTGTCAACAGCAGGTCGAGGCCAAAATACTGATCTATATACAGTACCTGGATTTTAAACATTAACGGTCTACATTACTTCATCTGTTGTAGCACTGATACAAATCAAACTGATCTCTGTATAAGTATTATGAACGTGCTTTCTGGTCTGTCAGTTGTACGTACGGACTCGCGGGAGACTTTATTATCCTGTATATATTCGTACAGAACAGAACACGATGTCATAAAGACCAAAACCAAAGTAACAAAGTTTCAGTGAGCAGCTCAGCTCATACGTCTGGTGGAAACAAAAACATCCAGCAAATCAGAACGAAATACACTGCATGCGCTGTCAGTCCTTGAAGATATTGCTCAGAGTGTTTGGTTTGCATGTGTTATAAAATGTTGTTGACCTTCCTTGAGTTTTGAATGTCACAAAAGTCAAAATACAGGCTAGTGACTACTGGAATCTGTTACAGATAGAAACTGTCCCTTCCTGTTTTTTGCCTGTCTTCCTTGTGCATGCTCTTGTTATGATATTGTTAATAATATTTAATAAAAATGCAAATGCTACATGTGCACAGCTCCGTACGGGAAAACACTCGTCTGATGCCAGTCCCTTTCTGTTCTAGGCAAAGTTCGCATATTCATGCAGTCCCTATTCAGTCTCAACAATAATAATGTTGATTAACTTCTTAAACTGTGGGATATATTATCGAGCAAATATACAGTAGGTTCTCGTGGTGGATGTGTTGGATGTTGGACAAACATTCAGGAGTAAAGAGCTGAGCCTCTTTAACAAGAGACAAAACATTATGCAGCATCGTCTGATCCAAATTATTGCAGAAATGTTCAATTATGGTTGAGGAAGCAATATATAACTGAAGCTTGGAGCAGTGGAAGGAGATGGTCTGGTCTGGTCTGGTGAGCTTCATTTTCTTTAAATCACAGATGCATGGATGTAAGTATTCACTATGGGAAGAAGACAGCTGGTGCCGGGAATGTGATGGTCTGAAGTATGAATATCCTGCATTGAAACCCAGGGTCAGGGACTTCATGTGGACGTTAATTGATGCGTAACTATTGTACACTAAAAATATTTAAATATTTAAATTTGGGCTGAGCCCAAGCCTAGGGACGTATAAATCCTACAGGATGTTTAAACATTAAACGATTACTGTGTAACTATACTATTAAAAATTGAAAGGTTATTTAAAAGCCATTTGAATTTTAATATCTTAAGGGTAGTGCAGCCCCGAGTCAAAACCAAAGAAGCCTATAATTATATACAAATTAGGCCTGTCAGAATGATTTCACTGGAATCTGGGTGGCACAGCAGCAATTCACAATCTCACCACCTGGAAAACGTTTGAACAGAGGAGCGTCCGATGGTCCCTGGAAAACTGGGAGCTCCAGGTTGGCTGTGACCCTCACGTTCACGTTCACCCAAACACAAGTAACGGTAAAAAAAAAATCTACTTATTAGAGAGAAGAGTTAAATAAAAAAAAGGTTTTTCTATCAAACAAATATTTGGTTGCATTCCCAGCTTCTCTGATATTGCTCAACTCCAAAATCTCTTGACATTCCCTGCCATGTGTTCAGCACCTACAAAAAAGAAAAGGGCCAGATTGCCTGAGGATGCCTCCATTACATTTCTGGCTGCAAACTGGTTGTTTAATGCAAACAGGCGGCTGACTTCTCCTGAGAGATTCAGTCGTTACAGAGGAACCAATTGCTGGTTTCTCCAGTGGCTGATAGGCCCCGCTGTCGCAGTACCCACAGCCGATTGCCAATAGATGCAGGTTTATACTGTACTGTTTGATTACAAATATATAAATAGTTTTCATTTGTCAAATAATTAATACAAATAATTACACTGACGTCATTTATACAGTCTTACAATCCCAGCAACTGTGGGTTAAGATCCTTGCTCAGGGACCCAACTGTGGTAGCTTGACCTTCTGGTCCATAGTATAGTACCTTAACCACTAGGCCACCACAGTCCCATTAATTAGTCATCTGCTCAACAGCTCCAACTGTGCAAGCCAAGGGCGACAGTGGAAAGGAGAAACTCGCGATGAGAACGAAACCTTGGGATGACCAAAACTTAAAAACGTCCCAACCTGCAAGTGCCGTTTGGATGTCATATGTACGAATTAATTACATTTACAAAAACATTGAATTTTTAAGAATAAACATAATAAATAAATACAAAAGAATACAATAAACTCAAATGGAGAATAGAATATGGCAAAATTATTGTAAATAAAACATTTAACAGAGAATAAAACATAAAAAGCAGATTATAATAAATAAAATAAAGTGTAGTTCAATAAAATAGTTAATTCAAGAAATGAAACAGAATATTGTGGGACCTCAGAATCTGAATGCCCAATTTCATCATTGTAAAGTGCAAAATTATTTTACCCCCTTTCTCAGGCGGGAATAGAAACAATCTATAAAATTTACGCATATGATCCAACCTCAGGAAATGCATGAAATGAACCGACTGCCAACCAACACAAAAACTCCAAAGGACCGTAATGCTGCGTAAAATCTTTAAAAACGCAGACTGTGCCAATCCCTCTGTTAAAATAAGCCTGACCAATCAGAGCTCGGTTGCCGAGCAGAATAGCTCATCAAGAGCTTAGAGGCCGAGCAACAGACTGATTGTATAAGCACGGATATTAAAGAAAATCTGTGGTGTCACAAAACTGAAAGACTTAAGAAAACTGGTGAAGAAGTGACTGAATGGAACCGTTTTACTGTTTACTGTAACAAATACTAGAGCTTCCTGCACATCTTTACTCGTGATTTAGTTTTTTAAATCAATAATGTGAAACAACAAACAGTGAGTTTTCAAAGTATATATATATTTTTTTTAAATTTATGTGAAGGTAACTTATGTGAAGGTCTCACTGTGTCCCGTGATAAGAAATAAACCTCAAAACGGTAAACATCATAAATTAAGTGAAGCATAAAAGAAAAGAAAAGGACTAAAGCCTCTCCCCAAATTCACTGGGCAGATTCTGAATGGGACAGCAGTCCATTGCTATCAAGCTGGAGAACAATTCTCTGATCAACCTCCCCTCCCTCAGGCACAGCCAATGGTGCAAATGTAACCATATAGCGAGAACATTACATCTGCACCACCGGCTGGCCAAAATCAACACTGCTAATGATTTTATTTAAAACAATGTAATGATACTTTCAAATTAATTACTTAATAATCTATACAAGAAGCAAATAAAAGTCACAGGTTCAAATACTGTACTGGATTGCTGCAGAGCCCGTACCATTCTGTTCTCTTCCATTCTCCCCGTAAACTAAAACCTAAGCCTTCCAAAACCGTTAATAAAAATAAAAAAAAAAACGCACAAAAACCAGCACTGGATTCATTGTTTATTTACTCAGATAAAGTCTGAGCAACATCAACACAGGTCTCATATTTACACAAACAGATTATTAGGAGGCCGAGAGTAGAAGGAATAAAGGCAGGTTACTTTTCAGGCTTGTCCCCAGCCTCTAGTTTTGGGGCCTCTTTGGGCTGCCGGTATGCAGGAAACGCCTCCCATGGGTTGTTCAGGTCAAACTTACGAAACTCCTGCGCCAGTTCCACGGGTTCTGCTACAACCCGCTTCACCTCGTCATCATAGCGTAACTGAGGGTCCAGAACACCGTTAATCAGACACACCATACAGCTTTTTAAAAGAGCAACCATTATTCCTGTTATAAATAATACCGCATATTTAAAAGATGTGTTTGTCCTTTTAAAGAGTAAATTCAGGTTAATGCTGTAATTCATATGGATAGCAGGGTGTGACTGGATTCGTTTTGCATGTGCAGTGTTCGTGACGGTTTACCTCTACGTATCCAGACAGAGGGAAATCTTTTCTGAACGGATGGCCTTCAAAACCGTAATCAGTCAGGATTCGTCTCAGGTCCGGATGATTCGCAAAGAAAACGCCGTACATGTCCCACACCTGAGGATTAAAACAGGGACAAACTGAACGTGGACCGGCACTGGAGAGCAAACAACCTTTATTTTTATATTTTAATGACCTTATGTTAGGGTTTATGTACATGAACAGGGAAGCAGGACAAGTGCAAGAAGCAGGGTCTAAGGGCATGCTCTAGTGATTTCACAAACGATTTAAAAAAAAAAGTGTGTATGTGTATGTGTATGTGTATGTGTGTGTGTATGTATATATATATATATATATAAAATATAAATATAATATAAATAAAATACACACACACACACACACACTGATCACAAAAGTTAGGGGATATTTCATTAGGCCGGACTTTTTTTTTATTGCTTGTTTCGCAGATCCGCTGAAGAACATATTTGAAGAATACATAAAAAATTTTCTCGGATCCGCCGCAGCACCAATGGTTGAAATAAAAAAATAGATAATATAAATACAATTATTAAATTACATAAAATACAAATTTCTTTTTTAGCTTTTTCTGTTCTCCGGTGGAGAGTCAACGGTTTTCTTTCTTCTTCTGTTTTTTCCCAAATTTACTTTAATTTAATTGTAGCTTAAATACATTATGTTTTTAAATAAACAATTATTTTTATTTTTTCATCTTTCCTTGAATTGATTTCACATAGTGCTCGAGAAATTGAAAAATAGTGCTAAAAAATAAGATTTATTTAAAAAAATTTTCCCTCCCTCTTCAGTAGATTCTTAAGTAGGGACATCCGAGAAACAAGCAATTAAATAAGTCTGGCCTTGGGGTGTATTTGATTTTAAAATTAATTCCTTCTAACTTTGTAGGCACAGTTTGGTGATGGCTCTTTTCTGTTTCAGGGCACAAAGAAAGAACCATGAAGCATTTTTTGTGAAAATCAGCAGTGTCTGACCTTAAAAATGATATTTTGGATGACTGGGCACGAGTAGGATTTTTACAGATGAAAAAAACCAAAAACATTTCAGGTTTTGAAAAGGAGCATTAAAGCCGTCCTCCACACAGAGTCTGAAACCAAGGGACTGTTACGCTGCGAAAAAATCCGAAGCCTGAAAAAAACGGAGCATGTTCTAATTTCACTGTTAAAATAAGGCTGACCAACCAGAGCTCGGTTGCCGGGCAGAACAGCTCATCAAGAGCTTAGAGGACGAGCAACAGGCTGATTCTATCAAGGATTTTAAAGAAAACCTGTGGAGTTATCTAAGAGCATTCTAGTCTCTTCATGATCATAAAAAACACACTAGAGCTTCCTGTACTCATCTCGTGGTTTTGTTTTTTTTTAAGCCAATAATGTGAAACAGACATGGTACATCATCTCTGTAATACCTTAAGAGAAGGGAATTTAAATAAAGAATAATCTCGTTAAAAGAATCATACTCAAAATAGTGTGAAAAGTCCAAAATCTTACAGAAAGCCTTCCCACAACAGTGGAAGCTGTACATACATGTATGTGATGTATTGATTCCTCTGTCCTCTTTCACTCTGACAGTAACCTTCATTCAGTTCAATGTCAGTCCATTTTTTCTTTTACTCAAAAACAGCACCTTTGGTGGTCGAAATACCTAAATGTTTTGAGGACAATACATTTGAAAAGATAAGGCTGGAATACGCACCTCTCTCTCATACCAGTTTGCTGCTTGAAACACAGGGACAGCAGAGTCCACAGGGGTCAGCTCATCAGTGTAAGTCTTTACTCGGATACGAGAGTTGAAGCGCAACGACAGCAGATTATAAACAAGCTGGAAAAGATGAAAAGATTCTTGTTTAATCTACGGTTACATACAGAGTCAGTAATGTAAATTATTATTATGTTAGAGCACCAGCTTTTAAAACTCCATCCCACTTTGTGGAATTAATTTAGGGTATGTTATGTTAATTGAAAAGTGTATAACAAGAAAGAGTACTCAGCATGTACACACAGCAGCAAAGCCACAAAAGAACATTTAACCAGCCTTCCTGACTGACTTTGCAAAACCACTCAACATTTACAGAATAAATCTCTATAAGCTTGATCTAAAAAGCTGCTACTAAAATTTGGATTTCCTTCCTTAAGGGTGTAATAAGGAGACGAGATAAAGGACCAAGCTCAGAGATATTCTATACATCATATTCATTTTACAGACTTCTATCTTATTTTTTAAATTGAAAAAATAAAAAGTCTAAAGATCTTCTAATTTTATATTTAGCTTTTATTTGTATTTAAACTATTATAACAGTGGAACCTCAGTTTTCACTTTAGTTATTGTACATTTCGGTTATCGTAAACCTTTTTCAGCAAAATTGTGTCCCACTTATCGTTCTTCCCCTGGTTTTTGTCGGCATACCTGTGTTTTTTGTCATTGTTTTCTGTATATAAAACTATAGTTATTCTCTATCAAATGTATTTTTGATAAGACTTTAGAACAGATTATTTGGGTTTCATGATTTCTTAAGGGAACTATGGCTTCAGTATCATTAATATCTTTTATCATCAGGAATCACTTTGAAACAGATTAAGGACAAAAAAAATTTTTGTAATTTTTTGTTTTGTATTTAGGTAACTTTTTTAATTTAGTTTTTACATATATAATTTATCTTGCCCAAAAAGAATGGGTCCCTTTTTTCAGTCATGTCTCTCTCAAAAATTGCTTCTTATAATGTTTTAGAAGTTTTTTTCTTGCCACTATTGCTTTCGGCTTGCTCAGCTCGATATTTCTAAAGCTGCTTTGAGACAATATTCTATTTTCTTTATAAAGCTATAAAAAATAAGCCTGAATTGACAAGACCAATCTTTCAAGTTCTTAGTTGTGTAACACAAAGAGAACTCTTAAATTGTTCACCTGGGCTTTAAATAAATTAAACTGACAGTAATTACTACCTTCTATCAATAACTGCATTCAAGTATACTATATACACACTACAGTATATAATACACACAGTTAAGACCTAGTATACAGGTTCGTAGGCTTTGCAGTAGTGAAACAAATTCCCCTGTAGGGGGCGCCGCTGCAAAATCACACCATATCAGAATTCAACAGACTATTTAAGCACAGGGACACGTCTACAAGTACATGTCTACATTAATGTCCGATAAACATCCATTTAGGTCGATGCACTTTTCCACAGAGGGTAACGCGCATGTTAAACCGCCCATAGCCGATGTTCGTAAATATTTCAAAACATTGACATTCAAACAGTACCAGCAGCCTGAAAGCCTAAAGTGTGTGTTATTTCCGACCTCGAAGCGGTTCTGCCTGGTAGGAACATCGACCACCGTGAGGTCGATCAGGTTGCGGAACTGGCCGTTGGTGTGATCCCGCAGAAAGGTGAGGACGGGTATGATTCCCTCAGGGTGGATCATAACCTCCAGCTCGTTGTAGAAGGTAACCTGAAGATATGAGAGTCTCAGGTTATTTAACACACAATTTCTCTCAATCTGACAATAACATATATATATATATACACACATTGACATGAGTCGTTTTATACAAACTTCCATTTAAAAGTAAAGGGCAAATATGTCCCTTGGTCCTCAAAGGGTTATTAAGCAAACAGGATAGACAGAATTGTATCTGATGGGCCTGAATTTGTTTCTTATTCCCTAAATAATGCACTCCTTAGAGGGGTCCCCATAATGTAGTGCCATCCCAATATCATATCCCCTGGTTAGAGCTGTACATTACGACTCATAACTCTTGAGGAAATACAATTAGGGAAGTGTGATTAAATATTAATAATTATTTTAAAGATGTGACAGCAAACATTATTGAGTAGGTCACACAAAAACCCACCTTTGGACTTTATATATTCACTGCGTCATGTAGACAGGTGTATTGTTTATTTGTAATATACACAAACAAGATTATATAAAGACTATTTATATACACACACACACGTACTTACATCAATGTCAATTTAGAGTAAACAATTAACACACTCAGCAAACCTTAGAGGAATCGTTCTCCAAAAAAAACCTTACGACAAAAAAAGCAATGATTTGCAAGGCATAAAAAAAGCCTGAGTGTGATTACAGTGTGTAAGACACGAGCCCAGTTCAAGAGGTTATCAGGGATTGGCGATCATGCTGTAGCAAATTTATTACATGTCATTGGAAAACACAATCTAAATCGTTTGGTTTCTGGCAACAAGGGCACATTTTTTAAGGTAGCAACTTATGATTGTTGGCAATTTATGGTGCATAATAACTACACAAAGATCTGTGTGCAAAGCTAGGATAATTGGGTGACCTTACCTGAACTTGCTGCACATATTTGGGAAGAATCTCAGCTACGTATTCTCCAAACTGAGACAGATGGTTATGAGTGACTGCATCCTTAGGCCTCACGGTAGCTAAAAAGGTAATTCAACTCTGAATATACAAATCTAAATCGACAAAAACAACTAAGGATATATTTAAAACAAAACATTAAATTCAAATTAAACAAAAATTATTTATTTTTTTTTAATCCAGGCAAGACCAGTCATTGAGACCAAAATGTCTTACATGACGGCTCTTCTGAAAGTTTACACTTACATTAAACACAGAATTATCCTAAGACTAATCAGTCCAGCAGTAATGGCCTACTCACGTCTCGTCTCATTTGTTGTTGTTGTTGTTGTTTCAGGTCGTTTTTGGATCAGCGCAGCACTTCGATTCACACCTACAACAAAATTCAGTTCGTTTTTCCAGCTAGGTAAATTTACATTTACATTTTCAGCATTTAGCAGACGTCCTTATCCAGAGCGACTTACAACTAATACAGTCGTACAATTCAAGCAATTGTGGATTAAAGGTCCTGCTCAAGGACCCAACCATGGCAGCTTGGCAGGGGTGGGATTTGAACCCTGCTCCTTCTGGTCCATAGTCCAGTTCCTTAACCACTAGGTTACCACAGTCCCACTTAAATAATTATCTAAATTATCTACCTGTAAAGGCTGTCTTGTGAAAGAAAAACATGTTGTAATGTGACAGAATCCACTGTCACACAGTAATCAGCAGAATCATATAAGGCTGTGTCTCAAATTGGTTACAAATATGCTCCCTATGGACTAGTAGTGCTATATTTACATAGGGATTAGGGATTATGGGACCATTTCGGACACAGCCGATAATTACAGGTAGCTCAGCAGAGTCAAGCAGTAAAAATACAATTAGCAGCCATGTGTGGTGTGTTAATAATTTATACACCAATCGTGTTAACAGAGCTAGAGTTTTAAATCAGAAAAAGAAACGTCTGGTGTCTTTACAAAAGCAGACATACAAAAAAAAACACTTAAGTGCATTTATTTACTTTATACCTACTTCAATTGTTAAACAACGTATTAATCAAGATTGTACATTAAAGCTTGAAACAAACACAGTGCGCCTACAAAGCATCGGTTTAAGGCTGAATCCCAAATATCCTCCTACTCTACCTTATAATGCGCACTACCTGGAGTTCAGGAGCCGTCACTTTCCACACTATATAGTGCCCTTCGGCAAAACCATTGCTGGTGTAGGATAGAGCCTAAACTCTATCCGCTGCCACTGAGCAAGGAGAAAGGTCACCAGCGACTAACCGCTCAATTTACCGAGATATGTGCAGACATGGACACATACGTTACTAAGCTAAGCAAACCATTTTATTATTTCTTTATATTTCTTAACTTACTGCTCACGGTTCTACTCAAACCTCCGCGGAAAAACCTCATCAAGGAGGCCGCCATCTTCACTGCAGTGATAGAGCTCTTCTTCTACACTTTAGTAAAGGATTTTTTTTGGTGTCGTTTGCTGTCTGTGGCGCCACCATCAGCAAAAAGAGCGAATAACACGGAAACTTTCATTCTGTAAACAGATCGTTTCCATCTCTTTTAAAAGTTTAAACAGGACTGGAAATGTAACTAAGACCTTTAAAATGTATGGGATTCATTTTTCCGTTACATTTTGATTCTGCTTGTCCTTGTTACAATCGCAGGAGATCAGAACCTGTCCCCGAATAGCACAGAATACAGACAGGAGACAGTCCCCCAACTCACCTCTCCTCCCTCAGGTATGCAAGTTGTGCCTGAATGTGATTTACACATAGATATATTGTATAAACACAACTGGCATTTTTAAAATTTTATTTAATTTGCATTCCATGGTGTAACATGACCAAAGGAAATGACTCTGAAAGGGTATGATAAGTTTTATGGGTTGTGTAACTACATATTTTTAGAAAATTAACAAAAGTTTAGAAGCTTAGAAGATTAACAAAAGCTGAATGTTTCTTTCCTTTAAATAGGAAAGAAAACACAAGCACAAAATCCTATTAGTCGAGACTGCTAGACTGCTAGAGATGATTCCACGTCAAGACCAAGACTTTTAGCAGTCAAGTACGAGTCATGACCGAGACCGGGTGTGGCCGGGGCCAGTATAAGTTATTTTTTAATCATACAAGAATTAAAATTAATATTTGAAAAAATTATTAGTTTAAAACTTACCTTACAGTCATGTCATTATATATATATAATATATATAAAATGACATGACATGACTGTAAGGTAAGTTTTAAACTAATAATTTTTTCAATTTTTTAATTTAATTCTATATTATATATAAATAAATATAAATTTATATATATATATATATATATATATCTCATATTAATAAAACATATTTTATGTAATACAACTCCAATGTGTATAATTTACATAATTTACATAATTTATGTCTACTTTTTTCCAATATTATTCAAAGACTTAAGTTTATTGGTTGCAACTGGGATCGTGCGATCTAAATTTCGTTCCACCTCATTTACCACATGATGTGAATGACAATAAAACTCCTTGTATCCTTCACCAAGCAAGTGCTGCATTAACAAATATTCATTGTAATAGGTTTAAAAATATTTAATAGCTCCTGCTGTAAATCTCTAAAGAAATATAAACAGGATCATTTACAATCTGTTCTAACAAAAGCTGTCAAACAAGATGCTTGCAATGCTTTACAAAGGCCTGGCACACTGAACACAACGTGAAGGTCTGCTAGACTAAAAATTCTGCTGGCAATCTGATAGTGTATAACAACAAGAAATATTAAGATTATCGTACAGTCTTGTGAGGGTCTGAGATTTGTGACAGATTTGACACTGCACTGATGTTCACTGTAACAACTTTAACACTGTCTGTAAACATATTTGCAATCACAACGATCAGCTAAAAAGAAAACTATACACAAACTGAATAAGAAATGTAATTATCCCATTACAGCTGTGAATCTTAAGCTCTAGGGTATATCAGACTATACAGTCTGTTCTCATAGGATGTGGAAAATGTTTAGGAGCTATGGCCTGAGGATGGCACCAGGACGGGAAAATGACGAGTTGGTGGATGGAGTGATGCCCCGCTTACAAACCCCAGGGTCCGGACACTCGTGGACAAATTCTACATATAATCCCTACCTAAACATTGAGTATTAATAGAGCACTTAATAAACCAATCATAATTGGATTTCAGCAGTTATCAGATTAATCAGATTAAGAAATCCGTTAACGAGTGCTGGATTTCACAGGGGCTACCCGAAAAAACGTGGTTGCCAGGACCCCCTATTTTTTGGAGAATTTGCTTATTTTGGGCGTATTTACATAGACCATATGTGGAGTCCCTCTGGCAACACTGAAATTAAACACATCTGCCACTATATGGCTACCGGACACTTTAGGAAAAACACAGAATACACTTAAGAAAATATAACATTTTTATTTCATTTAAACTAATTTAATATTAGATGTATTGATTGTAGATTTTGAAGTCGATGCCTCTGTGACATCATTAGCTGGTTGCACAAGTAGAAATCCGATTACTGCATGAGTCACCGGACCGTTCCCATCATCCAATCTGATTACGTGCATGTAAACTCGTTGATCGGATTACTGATAATATCAGATTTTCTGCAATTATCCGATTATTAAACGTATTTGTGGTATACTCCAGTTTCTGGCTGATCTATGTACCTTCTGCTTATGTCTTAATTTCTATAATAAGTTTCTCATATTGCTCATACTAAGTATATGATCAGTTAAGGATAGTGACCAATAAGAGCAGTAGTACACACCCTATATCCCAAATATGGCATCTTAGACCAGCAGTGCATCCATCTTATTTATCCATCTTACTTATTATAAACAAACTCTGATCTTCATCGTTTATGTCCCAAATCGGAGTCTTCACCACACACTTGCTGGTGATACTGGTGCAGCATGTCGCGCTGTGCAGGGCGTATCAGAACGTGGGGTCGGATGGCTGCGAGCGTCATGCAGGCTTTCTCCGGGCTCCAACAGTGGATCTACAAGACACATATGGCCAGGTGGATTACAGGGATCTGACTTAGGAAGGTTGCTAATTAGTTAAGGCTAATTAGTGAAGTTTGACACATGCTGTCTGTGACTGTGTGTCAGCTGGAAATCTGGATTTGCGGTACAGTTTAACAAAACTCAACTGTACTGAACTGTGCCCTTAACTGTCCCAAATCTGCCTACTGATGCAGGTGCACAAAAATATTCCTGCCCCCTTCCAACCAAGCAGAGTAGGGGTGGGCGATATGGTCAAAATATTTTATCACAATATTTAAAGACGTTTCCACGATATATAACATATTGATTTATTTTGTTGGTTTTACCAGCGTCAGCTTTCCGTCACTCACCCTGATGAGGTAAGCAGCCGCCAGCGTGGCACTGCGAGAGCGTCCTGCTTTACA
>JAVSBV010054282.1:0-10801 GCA_033117975.1 Parotocinclus spilosoma
TAAACATTTAATATGTTACATAGCACGTCCCGTCTTGTAACATAGGACATGTTTGTTTAATCGGACCAGCCGGTTATCAGGAATATTGGGTAACATATTGTAATACTTACATATAGCATCTTGGCTGCCCACGGAGGTTTGGTCCTCTTTTGGTCCTCCCAGTGTCTCTTTCTTATAATGTTTAGGGAATAGCTCCTTGCTATTGTTTAGGCTTGTGCAATTAGGGCTAGATGATTGTAGCTACTTTGTGTAGTAAGGTGGTATGACATGTATTAACATTTCTAAAATGTGCTCATCAACACTCTTGTTTTGGAAAAGCAGTTCCATAAACGACAGGTAAAAAGGCAAAGAGGGCAATGGATATTTTAAAAAGGCACATGGAGGGCAAATAATTGAAAGTGCGGACTGTTTCCATCTGAGTCGCATTGGTTTGTGCAGGCTTTACCTCAATTGTCCCAATAGACACTAGGAACATGGCAAAAGACAAGCATATGTGATCGTACTCTTTAACAGACTGGCCTCTTTCTAGTTCTGTTTAAGCTGTTGCATGCATGTGAAAGCTCAGCCCAGAGGAGAAGCTTGTAGTACTAAAGGTCAGGAAGGGAAAGGAAAGTTCACGCAACTGTCCTGGATAAAATTCATCAAACAAAAATATTATACTTAGCTATTTATTTATTGAGGTAAATAACCCAATATTACATATCTGTGCATGACGAAAGTTTGCGAACCACTGATTTCAGTATCTGTCCGTACCCACTTGTGCAGCAATAACTGCAACTAAATGTTTCTGATATCTATCAATCAGTCCAAAATGAGAAAAGGGACACCCTATGACCATGCCGTCTTAATGAGAGCAATGATAACCATCAAACTGCAGGGACTGTGCAAATCAAAAGGGAGGAGAGAAAATAAACACATGATAATGAAAACCGAAATATTCCCATGTGTTCTTGTTTGTAATAAGGAAATGTTTTTTATGCCACAATCTCAATCCAGTTCACAGACAGAAGTGGACTGAGAGAAACACAATCCAAATCTCTGGACCTCTTCCAGCGTCACAGACTTTGAACATATGCTATGGAATGTTTACTGAAGTTCTCAATGTCATCACATCAGGCCTGCAAGAGAAAAGAAAACACACAAATAAGGCCAAATTCTGCTACCTGTTTTGATGTTTTTATCATACATTTAATAATCATCCCTTTTAACCACAGGCTAAATGATAACATACTGAATACAGCAGTATTGCATCTGTTGTTAATTGCCCTGGTTAAAGGTGTCTGCTAAATTACTAAATGTATACGGGGACAATCACAGTAGGTATGCTGGAGGAGACATTTCAAGAAAAGAACATCTTGCCAGTTGTTAAGCTTTGGGTTGGTTTTATTATATTTTTGTATTGTGTGGTAGCAACTGTCACTGCATGGTTTCGCTAGAGGAAATGCTGTTGATTCTGGAAGAATGGGACTGTGGTGACCTAGTGGTTAAAGTGCTGGACTATGGACCAAGAGAAGATCAAACCCTATCTCTGCCAAGCTGCCACTGTTGAGTCCTATTAAATTAGGTTGCTGTAAATTAATGCCTGCTAGGATGTCCAAACATTTGGACTGTATTAGTTGTAATAAGGAAGATGGATGAGGATGCTGGCTTATCAAAAACACACTTTTTATCAAAACACTTTATAAATCTCAATTTGGTAAACTTTGTAAATATATAGTAATTATTTACTACATTTAGCAAAATCATATATAATCATATTTAATTAGTTGCACAAATGTTTTCACAAGAGTACATGAAGTGAAAAAGCAGTAACTTTATATAATAATTTGATATAATATGTGTACACTAAAAAATATAACCTTGGGACGGTATGGAAAATGTAATAAAAAAACCCCACAGTATTTCTTGCAATTACTTTGACATTTATTTCATTGCAGACAGTATGAACCTGAAGTTTTGACTGGTTAACTTCATTTAATTTGTTAATAGACATAAATTCGTGCATTTCAGCACATTCCAAAAACAATTGGGACAGGGGCTAGAGCTAGGGTTTAGAGCTAGTAATGAAAATAAATAAATAAATAAAAACCTCAATAATCATGTGAACTCAAACAGGTTATGTCTACAGGTGATTGTAATCGTGATTTGGTACAAACTCAATATACACAAAAAGCATTGAGATTTGTATTGGAAGGAATTTACATACTTCTTTATATACAGTGCATAATGTCATTAAAAGATAAAATACATCTGGAAGCATTTCAGTGTGTAAAAGGCAAGGGCACAAACCTAATCTGAAATGCTGCAGTTGGCACTGTATCAAGATCCGCCATTCAACAATAGCTGATTTAACCACATGGATAAAAAGATCACTTTGACAAATCTTTGTCATGCACTACAATAGCTACATCAGTTTAGGGTTACATTGATAAATGCCACGTACAACTTTTATTTGATCATTTACACACAAAAAACAATGTCCAGAAGCGGCATCAGTTACTCAGGCTCAGAAGAATCTGGGACGGAGCATCACATGTTGGAAATGTACTGTAGTCAGACTAATTTTTTTATACTGTAGTCCAGACCAAAGACAAAAAGGACCATCCAAAGTATTATCAGCTCCAAGGCCAAAAGCCTTTGTATGTCATGGTATGAAGTTGGGTCAATGCCATTGGCAAATTGTGAAGGCAGCATTAATGCAGAAAAGTACGCTGAGATTTTAGAGCAACACATCCCTACAATAATTCAATTTTCCATATTTATATTTATACACTGCTCACAACATTTAGGGGATAATTAATTATGGGATATTTCATTTTGGAGAAAGCCTATTTTTTGTGACCAGTATCTCACAAAATTGAGTACACTCCTCACATGTTTGTATGTTTTATATATATATATATATATATAGTTTAGTATGTTGAATGTATGGTGGAAAGCTCCATGTACCCAGTCCATATAGTACCATATGCGGTTGTGTTTTTATTGCAGCTGCGTGACAGCTCAGGGTTGTGTGTGAGTGGGTGGGAACGGTTGTTAGGCTAATTGTGCGTGAGATAGACCTTTAGACTCCCTGTTATGTAGTTATGTGTGTCTGGAGAGTACTGTCTAAAAGAGACCTTGTAAGTGGCATTGTGCATGCACATGTGCGTGAGTGTGTGCAAGTATGCATGTTAATGAGAGCGTATGTGTACGGTGGGGATTGTTTAAACGTGTGGGTAGCTTGGGATCCGTTGTCACGCTCTGTTCTTCCTCTTCCTCTGAGATGGAGAATGTTTATGTGTGTGCTCCAGAACCCTGCAGTTAATGTTGATGTCTTCTAAGAGAAAAGCTAACCTGCATTAAAATATTATGCGTATAACTACCTACATTTTAATAATCTGTTCTCCCAAAGGTGGGACTGATTCCAAAGAAAGAATATTTTTGGTTTGTAAATGCTGTCATCCCAGTGATCTGGGTTTGATTTGGGAATTGCGCTGTTAGCTGTTGGTCCTGACTCATGTCATTATAAATTGTATTAATTAAGTATGAAATTGAATGAATGTGTGATAATTGTACCTCCACTATTTTATCCATACTTTTTCGTGGGGGACCCTTTGTCTATGTTGGGAGAAGAAAGGGCATAAGAGTACATGCTAATGTTGGTCTTAGTGTCAGTGTAATTGGAAGTACTCATAATTGTATATTTTTACATGACGTTAGTTGGATCTTTGTTGACCACCTGTAATTATAGGCTGTTTCTGAGATGATCCCCTAGTCATGATTGTCTACATTTTGCATATACATTGACAATAAAAATAAATAAGACATCCAAAAAGAAATCAGATTGCTGCAAATCTCTGCATGCAGTTACGTTGCTGGCAGATATGTAAATTATTACAGGATTGGTTTGATTAGGCACCAGGTCCTGCCACAAGAGGGCATTAAAGTGCTCCCCCTGCTAGTCGATAAAAAAACTTCTAATATTAATAATTGTGGCACATGTGGTTGTGTTAAAAGAATAGAAAATTATGGGGGATTTTTAAGACAAAGTTTACTTAAGTTAAAAGTTGTATTTTCCAAAAAAAATCGTTGTGTGATTAAGCTAACTCACCAAAAGACACATTTTTATAACCGTTTTTTACTTACCTTTACCAGGGGTGCCAATAATGTTGGAGGGGACAATATTGCTGTTATTGCTAGGATTCATTCCAGTCTTTAGTTGTTGC
Organism: Parotocinclus spilosoma; assembly: GCA_033117975.1. Classification (NCBI taxonomy): domain Eukaryota; kingdom Metazoa; phylum Chordata; class Actinopteri; order Siluriformes; family Loricariidae; genus Parotocinclus; species Parotocinclus spilosoma. The sequence continues at coordinate 4,209 of JAVSBV010054282.1, forward strand.
TAACTGATTACATTGTAACACACACCTCTCATTGTTGTAACCTCAGTGACGGCGCTTATCCTTCTGGCTTGTCCCCACGTTGATGCGTTGGCGTGTGGCAGTGACTGAGCCTGATCTCTCAGAGTCTAGTCTGGGCAGAGTGGGCACAGTTTGGCGTGAAGAGCCGTGCCAAGATGCTGTGCTCCTCCTGTTAATGACAGCATCTCGGCTGGGTCCGGGGCTCAGACTTGGCAGGGATGACCGCAAAGAACTGCGAGACACTGGGGAACCTGATGCTGCCTGCCTAACTCCCTGCAGCTTTTCCCTCGCCAGGGAGAGGGCAGCTGTAAGTTCGGCCCGCTCCTCACACTCTCGTCTCACAGTCTCCTGCAGCAGTCCATTCTACATAGCACAACAAAGAGGGAAAACCACGTTTGTTTATTTATTTGGTTTCTTTAAGTTACTATCAGGATAAATGGCTTATATCGACACACAAGGTTGTACCAGAAATACTCATATATACACACACACACACTAAAGTTGATGCCAATTTAGAGTATAAATTATAATAATTACTGTAGCTCATTAATGTTACGCTTAACCCTTAATATTGGAAACCTAAAGCAAACCTTTTCATAACCAAATAAAGTTGTTGGGAACCAGCAACATGTTTCAACAGGTCAAAACATATCACATTTTTCAAGTCTTCACAGGGCATATGGTGTCCACAAGTGTAACAAATATCTAATAACAGACACAAGCGTGCACATACGTACATAAACGCATACGCATGTGTACTGACATTTTTACAGGGACATTTCATTGGCTTGAATATTACTTTAACTTAGTAATTCTAGGTCTACAACTAACCTTAACCTTAGTAAACAACAGGGCATATTTTGGCTTCCTTGGTTTTCCAGATAAAAGCTGCAATAAAGCAAAGGGGGGAAAATGCTCTTATCCTTGCTTATCCTGTCTAGAAAGATTTTGTAAAAAAAACCCACCATGGAAGAACTGTCAGAGAGCTCTCTACCATAAGAACACACACACACACACACACACACACACACACACACACACACACACACACACACACACACACACACACAAAGTATAAGGAAAGATGACTGTTTGTTTCTATGAGAGATCTGCCAGCAGACGTTGGCTTGGGTCCAGAGTGGGAAATAGCACTACCCAGTGTTTACAAAAAGAAACTTCAGGATATACAGTAAATCACCTCAACAACTTTCCAACATATACAGTAATAAAAGGTTAATACGTTGTATGGCCTCTAAGACTACTCTTATATCTGCCAGTTTTGGCTCTCAGCATTAACACAAATAAAGAAGAAATAAGAAATATAAATAATATATAATATATTATATACCTATATATACTATATGATCTGTGGACACCTGTACATCAGTGACATACATATGTGATTTGGTGTACTGTAGCTTTAAATGTTCTTTTATATTAGCTCTAAGATGCACAGTCCCAGGCATTCTTCATCCCTGACCAAAATATACAGTCATTAATGTTCATGTTGCAAATATGCAATATTCCTAAATATATTTTTAATGATTATTTTTAAAATGACAATTATTCATAAACCACACCTCAAATGCCCTCACATAATTTCTTAATGCTTGATAGCCTATTAACGCTTCTTAACTTCTAAAAGAAGTTACATACCATTACACCTTTTGCATGACAAATGCTCTGTAGAATAAACCACTCCAGAAGAGACTTGAAGTCACTTGGACATATTAGGCTGGTGTTTGGCTGCTTGGCCATGGAAAGTCAGTCCAAAAAGTTCCAAAATGAATAGTGCTTGTTAGGGGTGATAATCTCTAGGCACCTCTCGATTTAATTCGATTACGATTCAGAGGGCAACGATTATCAATGCATCTCGATTTGTTTTTTTTCTATACAGAGATTTTTTTCTTTACTATGTGACTACTTGAAACAAATCCAGTATGAATTTAATTACAATATTTTTCTTAACAAAACAAATGGAAGCAATTTAGCATATTCCAAAAACATATAAATAAATAATCAAATCAATATCTGCACTTTTATATAAATAAATGAGGTCAACATTTCTGAACATAGAATCAAAATTCTGAGGATCAAACAAATAAATTAAATGACGTAGAACACAAATTCAGCTTTGCAGAGTAAAAAAGAACTAATTAGCATCTGCAGAAAGAAGAATCAAAATGCTGAATTATTTCTTGTAAGGCCAGACTTTTTTTATTGCTTGTTTCGCGGATCCGTTGAAGATCATATTTGAACAATACAAATTATTTAGCGGATCCATTGCAGTACTAATGGTTGAAATAAAAAAAAATATATATATATTTTTTAGCTTTATCCGCCCTCCGCTGGAGCGCCAACGGTATTGTTCTGTACATTAATTTGTCCCAGATTCACTTTAATTTAATTGTAGATTAAGTACATTTCAATTTTAAATATATTTTTTTAAATGTCTTCCTTCTTCCTTGTATTGATTCCACATAGTCCTTGATAAATTGAAAAGTGCTGAAAAATAAAGATTTATTTAAATTTTTTTTCCTCCCTCCTCAGTAACTTCTTAAGTAGGGACAAGCAATTTAAAAAGTCTGGCCTAAATAACAGCACTGAACATGGAACAAAGTGCACAATGAAATAACAACGAGGGACAGTGCAAATGAGCTTATTACACATATGACTGCTCAAGCGATCAAACCCAGTCTATCACACGCTCCTCATCACCGTCCTTCTGATCACACACATTCTGCCTGTCACACACACATTGACGCTGATTCTGCCTGTCGATTACTCCAATAAACAAGTTTTGTCTCTGTACGCTGCGGCTGGTTCCGCCATTTATATGCTCCCGTTACAGAGCTGTAAGTGTGCTCGATTATCGATTATTGACATTTGTTAATCGATTCACAATTATTATTGTCCAAATCGCGATGCATACAAAATATGTTTTCCCCACCCCTAGTGCTTGTACTAACATTGCTTACAAATAAGGTTTGGTAATTCGCAAAAACAAATATTTTGTCCTCACTGGTTCATGCTACTAAATGGTTTTTTGGTCACAAATTAGTCCACATTCTTGGGGGGTGAACACACTTTGATTTACTTGTAGATTGCTATTTGTTCCCAAATTTTATCTGCTTCACTTTAGACACCCACTGAGAAATCTCAATTACAATTAATGGGTTAGAATAACTGATTTTGGTTAGATAAATTATGGCGACCAGCTGAAAGAGCTGTGATCCATTTAAGTGTGGTACAGGCTTGAATGCATTAAATATTAAGTAAATAATGTAATGGAAGTTAAACTGTATGGGTGTGCTTACAGTAGTGCTTCAAATGATAAGAATATTTAATCATGTTAATTGCATGGTTCACATGACCTGTTCAATCACAGGTAAGCAATTACAACAGAGTCAACAGTAACAGGCTCTTCTTTCAATAAAAATGTAAAAAGAAGCATGTTATTCAGCCACAACTTTAAATTGATTGTAAGCTTTTTATTATTTTATTTTTCCTTGACAGTCCTCCTGTGGCCATGCTCGGATATTCCTTTAGATAATTCCTTAAACATGGAACAGCTGTGATATGTGCCTTTTTAATTTTCTTTGCACAAGGACATCAACCCACATATTTATGAGTTCTGTTGCTATGATATCCTGCCACTTACAATCACTCACAGCTGTAGTTCAATGTCCCAATGTAAAACTCTCATGAATTCTGATATGGCTGTTCAGACTGAATCGCATTGTTTCAGATTTTACCAGCAAATATGAAAGTGACCTAAATTGTTACCTAAAATGTCAGACTGCTTTAAAGGTAACATATCTGTACCACATATGATATGCTGTGTAAACATAGTTTTGACCTGCTGTGTAAACATAGCTTAAGTTTTACCAGAGGGCATTTATTATATCTTAAAACTGTAATAACATTACATTTATCATATCACATTATATTGTGATTTTCCTTATTCCTCCCTTTATAATGCAAAATATAATTAAGTGATTCAAAGAATCTCAAGGAATTTCAGTGATTAAAGGGCAAGGGCACAAACCTAAACTGAACTCCTGTGCATCCCTCAGATGGCACTGCATCAAGTACCACCAGTCATCAGTAGGTGATTTAACCCCATGGGCAAGGAATGACTTTGGCAAACTTTTGACAAGCATTACAATATAAAGTTACATTTACACATGGCACTCAAAGTTTATCGTGCAAAGAAAAAGCCATATATTAACCATGTTAATAAGTGTTGTGAACGTCTCAAGGTTTAAAGGCATCTTGGATGGACCATCTCAAAGTGGCAACGTGTTTTGTTGTCAGACAAAACAGTATTCCAGGTCCTTTTTTTGGAATAAATAGACACCATTTGTTAATCATTTTGAAACAACATATGCGACAATGACGAGCACATACTATTACACCTTAAGATGTATTTGCAACAAGAATGATACAAAGTAACACCTCAAACAGAAAAAGAAAGCCAGTAACAGGAGTCACCCGAGACAAGACTTGACAAAGAAGCATACAGGGAGGGTTCAATAGGGAATTCACAGCAAATGTGGCTTGTGGGCTGTTTTCAGCACAATCATCCTGGCAGCAATAATGATTGTGGGACCATCACAGACACATATATGAACAAAAACTGTTAGGACTGAAATATTGCTGCATAAAGAAGTTATTAGGACATCAAGTTTGACAGCCTTAGTTTATAGTTTAGAAATAATTTTCTGTGGATTAACCCTTTAACATTATGAATACAAAATGATATTAAATAATTTTACAGATACTGTGTGGGCCAAACATCATAGCACTCATAGCACATAGCATAGCCTCCATAGTCATCTGGCCTAAACCCCATAAAGCAAAAATTTATGTAATCCATTTTGTTTCTCGAAGAGTTAATTATTCACTCAATATGCTGATGATCTGATCAGATCTTTTCAGTTATTTTCAGTTAGAGAATAGGCACACTACTATATCAGCAAGAATGAAACTCACATTTGTCTAATTTTGACATTCACACTTTTCCAGTATTATGTATACAGAGATATACAGTGTATTGTTAATTGTTGTTGATTGTTCACCATTATCTTTTTAATATAGAATAAAGTCAAATGGAAATGCAAATGCTTGACTACCTGGATACTGTGGTGTGTTTGTTTGCATTAATAAATGTTGAGCTCTGAGAGAGCACTCAACATGCTGACCTTTCCTTTCAATGTTTTGCACACACACAGAGTTCCGGAGCATCAGCTGTATCAAGTCACAACAGAGTGCAGGCTCAGAGGTGGTGGCACCTGTGGTGTTTGTGTGTGTGTGCGCACGCACATGTTTTCTGTGTACGGGGCTGGGGCTTTTCCAGCTCCTCTCTGTATAATAGGAGTCCAATTTTGCTCTTCGGACAGCACTGATGGATGCTTATAGCTGTGTATAATACCTCACTCTCGCTTTATTTTTCAAATGAAAATCATAATAAATAACTACATTACTGATTTGACATTATTTCCAATGTGCTTTAATAAAAAGAATGTTTTATGCACTTGTGTATTAGCAACTGCCACTGACTGTACAAGCCCAAATCAGAAAAAGTCAGGAAAGTATGGAAAATGAAAATATGAAAAAAAAAGTGATCGTTACATGTACTCCCACATGTCTATTCCCACACCCCAAAAAGGTAAACTGATGTCTGTAAAGTTTTTCAGCTTGTGAGTCTATATTGTTAGGGTTCCTACCTTCCCCTCGGAGTGTTCGGCCGTCCTCGCTGGGCGCCATTGCGGAGCTATCGGTGAGGCGGCGTTTATATCCTCTATCTCTGATTATGTCCCGTTCCTAAACAGCTAAGCCATGGCCTATAAAGGCGTGGTGTTAAGCGTTGTTCGGGGCCGGGTCATCGTGGTTCTACCGGGGTTTCATCTCCGTCCGGTCCGCGCGTTTGACCAATGGCGCCCGTGCGCCCAACTGTGTGCCCTAGAGATAAGCTGGTGAGATCCGAGGGCTTGTAGTGCCGGAGGATCGGTATGGGTAAGGGCATACATAAGCAAGGGTAACCCCCAGAGGTATTTATTTATGTAGGGGCACTTTTGAGGGTTTTCCCGTTCCGCACTCACGCGATGATTCGCGGTCACACGCTGTTCTGTCCTCGCGGCCTACTTAGCCTCACTTCAGCCGGCAGTGTGCTCCAAATAGGACACTCCCCGGTCTGCTCTTTTGTTTCGAGCTCGCGCTCGCCCTCTGGCTCTTGGGAGCGTCTCGCGATCTCTTCGCGTTGGTGCTCCCCGCGCATTTAGTTTATTTTTGCGCGTTGGCGCTTTGTGCCTATTGTGTGTAATGCACACGCTTGTATGTGCGCCCTTCTGGCGCTACAGCCCGTTCCGCCTTTTCTCCTTCTCGCTCGCGCTCCATGCTCACGCTTGCCCTCTGGCGCTTCGGCGTCCTTTTCCACTCAATATAGCAGCAACCCGGTCTTTGTGTAGAAGGACACTGTTCAGTGCTCTTGCGCTGTATTGAGTCGGACTCTAGTCGTGGCTGGCTCGAGGTGTGCCCCGACTAGAGTAACCACCGGGTAAAGACGCACTCTA
>JAVSBV010054293.1:0-10800 GCA_033117975.1 Parotocinclus spilosoma
ATGGAGTTTTTCCTTGCCACTGTCGCCCTAGGCTTGCTCAACTTGGGATTGGCCTTTTAGGAAAGTGTAATATTGTGTAGCTGCTTTGAGACAATGCTCCATTGTAAAAGGCGCTATATAAATAAATGAACTTGAACTTGCTGTATTCCCCTTTGAGGACACTGATGAACATGCCAGCTGCTTTTCCCGACCACTGACAGCTAATTAAAGCTTAAGATTTGCATCAGCACATTATGCAAAGATTACTAAGGACATTACTTTTTGCATCATTAACCCTGTGTTGATGTGTATATTGAAAATACTGGTTGACAGGTCAAATGTGTTCTTTTGTTTGGCTTTTGTATGCATGTGTGTGTGTGTGTGTGTGTGTGTGTGTGTGTGTATGCATGTATGCATGCATGTATGATGCTAGGCTTTTGGGACACCTTGGGGAATAAACTGCCATTTCCGGAGCCAATAGCAGCAGTCTAATCATCCAAAAACAAAACAAAGCAACTAAAACATAAAACCAAATCTCCTTATTACTTTCCCCCAGTAGGAGTTCTGCACTGTCACAATATAAGCCTGTAGTCAGTTCTTCATTTATCTACTTTGCCCAGCTATTATGAATGCAATATGGAAAAGTGCTACAACATGCTGAGACATAAAAGAGAGCACAATAACTTTACTGTGGATGGATATTGCTTCTGCTCCTGCTTAAAGTCCAATTACAGCATTTTATGTTTATAAATTGGACGCGTCTTACAATATATTAACACAATAAAGCAGACACTAAAAGTAAAGTCACGCGCTGATGAGGTACTTTCCAGTTACAAGGATTCAAACATACATATAAACATAAATGACCTAACGCTTAGATCGAAGTATCATATTTCCATGTAATGGTTTATAAATGTACCATTTCATGTACAGTTCCTGTGACTATATACAACCTGTTCCATATCCAACAGCCTAGATGGTTGATAAATGCTACAGAGACAATTTTTAAACAGCATGGCGCATTGCCGTAAACTTACTACAGTCTTAAATAACTAGACCAGGGCCGCCCAAAGCTTTCTATGCTTTGATGGTTTTCTACCTGAAAAGCCAATTATTTTATTTTCAGTCTTTACTGAGCTCATTGAAGAAGCCTGTGGCTTTTATAGGGTAAGTGCAACACCCTGAGAGACTTGATGGTTCACGAAATTTATTAAAGTATGAAACTGTCGACAACCAACTTAGGATTAGGAATAGCAATCAGTTATAAGACTTTACACTAAGGGATTGTCTTTAAAAGGTGCCAAATACACGGTACACAAGAATTAGAAGATATTTCATTTTGAAGTTACATTGTTGTGAGCAGTACATTATTCTACATTGATTATATTCAGTTCAGCCAACAAACAGCAATGGTGCATTCATGCAAAAAAAATTGGACAAACCCAAAATGGGAAACTAGTGTTTGTTCCACTCAGTTAGTCATGGCTTCAAACCATTTTTTTCAACATGTAGTTGAAAAATGTTGCCTAGTTAGTCCTGAACATGAGACCAACAATTATCTAACTTTCCAACAATCAACCTATTAAGCCAAGATCACCCCATACCACCCCAACTAAATTTACTACAGCAATAAGCATTGCCAAAATGTCACAGTTTTCCAATTTGTCAGAGGTAGCTGGAGAGCATTTTCTGTCCTTGCTATTTTTCTGTCCAATTATTTGTTTTTAGGACCACTAACAGCACAATATTTGGAAAACATTTTGGAAGACAAAGTGGTGCATGACTTAAGTTTTGAGACATAGGAGATTAATGAGAAGTGAGTTGGGTTTTCAATATGTTTTTTTAATTATTTCACTAGCAGAGCAAGATAATCAAGAGCTTCACTCGCCTAACATTTGGCCAACACACAAACAGCCAAACAACTGCTTGCCCATTCAACTGGAATAACATCGAGACGTGTTTAAGTTATGTACTTTCCACAGTTTAACTTCATCATAAAATGACTTTTCCTGCTTTCACTTGCACTTTTCCCATTGGCTAGATCTTGCATAGTACCATGTACAAGCTAAATATAACCGCACCATACATGTACAACTGCAGTTCAGGTCATGTTAATTACCAGGAAAATTTTGGTGTCTGTTAACATGAAGTCCTAGCCCAAGGAAATGTTCATTTCCATTTGATCATCAAGCTCCACAGTGAGTCTGACAGGTAGTCAGAAGAATTTGACTTGCTTAACCCAGTATGCCACAGAACTGCTCCAGGGAGGTGGATGGCTTGCAGAGATTAATTTGTAATGGACATGTAGGTGTAGGTTGAGCTGTTGTTACATGTGGAGACAAGCAGAAGCTGAAGGCCAGGCATCTCAACAATTTAGTGTGGCAGCCGGAGATCTGCTCTGCCCCGCTGCTGTCCTTCACCCGTCCTGTCATTACCACCAGCAGATCTCAGATTTAGTCTCCATTACCAGCAGAGCTGCAACATTTAAAACTGAGAGGGTTCAACAGAGAGCTCAAGGAAATACAACATTTTCCCAATATACAGGTAGTGCCTGATTTACAACGGGGATACGTTCTGACAAATCCATTATAAGTAGAGTTTATCTGAAATTAATTACTTTAATTTATACTATATACAGTACCACATAGACTACAAACAACACATTTTAAACAAGCACGACCATAAGCTTTTCTCAACACCGCTCCAAGCACTCGTCGTTACCCCCTACAACACACACTGCTAATTGTTGGAGAGTATCGTAGTGTGCAGCGTAGCTTAAACAGGCTTAAAATACTTACATTCAACTACAGTCAAGCAGAGTCATTAACGTAAGACTTCTTTTACAAGAAAGCATTTAATATCTCGTCACTGATGGAATGTCTTGAAAAAGTGTTCAAACAAAAACAATTATTGCGTGATTGTGGTTTTTCCTAAATATATGTCCCAGCACTCAGCACTCCTACCAGGTGACCCGGTCACTAGTGTGCGAGAGAGCACTACGTATCGCCTTGACTTTCTGCTAAATGCGTATTTATGTTTATCTTATTCCCATCGAAAGGCAAAATATCGCAAATCAGGCCACTATAAAACAGGGAGTACTGCTTTACACACCTGTTCCCAAATTAAATATTTATTCTCAAGAAACAGCCATTAAAAAAAAAATAATAATAATAATATTTAAGTATTAAATCCAAAGTTAAACTTACAGTACATTTTTCCACGCAGTCACTCTTAGAAAGAATACAGAGTAAAACCAGACTTTATTTATTAAACCAATAATTGATAATAGCGTACAAATTGCATTCACCATTTAATGCCAAGGACTGGACATTAAAATCCCCATTACATGAGCTAAAAAGACAGTCATTATACAAATCTGGTTCTCATTGTAGCGCTAAAGCATCTGTGCACAGCTGTACGTATTGCTATGCTAAGTTGATCCTTCCCTTGCAGGGCAGCAGAGCAGTAAATGTGATGGCTGTGGGGGATGTGCTTTCAGTAGCGCTCCTGTCTCTGAGTCAGTGGGAACAGGGCAGCTTGAGATCACGCTCTGAATGACAAAGTGAAATGCTCCAGTACTGGCTCTCTGAGTGCTCAGCAGGCCTTTACAGCACCTGACAAAGTCAGAGAATTGGCACACAATCCTTGGTTTACGAAAAAGTCCCCAAACACCATTTCTCTGCTGGGAGCAGTGCCTCAAAACAAAGAATGGCATTTATCTGTTGCTTACATGATGGACACTTAATGTGGATGGTTGTTTAAAAAATAAATAAAAATTTTTTTAAAGGGTCCCAGTACCACACATTCCAGCCCCCAACATGACGAGCACCTGAGCACCAAAGGCTAACAGTGGCTCTCTGGTAGTTCTGTGATATGTAGTGGTTGTGTAACAGTAAATCACTGGTTTTCATTCACTAGTGCCTGGTGATCATTTACTCAGGAAGCAGTCATACAGGGGTCAAGAGTGAGCACGTGCCAGAACAGTAACTTAAATGGATTAAAGCCAAGTGCAATTGTTGCGTAATTACCAGTAAATGTCATGTGCGAACCAAAGGTTAAACGTTACTGAGAAGGGCAAGACAGCTATTGAGGGGGTCGATTTAAAACGAGGGTATCTGATGGAAAGCATATATTCAGTTACATACAGTATTGTGCAAAGATGTTATTCCTTTATTATATTAGGTATACAATTGTTTGAGCAAAAATTACATTTTTAAAACGGGAAAAAAACATTTAAAAACCTTCTGTTGGCTAGACCCACTCTTTTGAATGGGGAACAGGGTAAAAAGCTTTGCTAAAGCTCACAAAGACCAGTGAATGAAGATCAGTGGAAGAAAGTACTATTGAGTGATGAATCAAAGTTTGAAATCTTTGGGTCAAATCATTAACATGTGTTACACGTGGTCATTACTTTATTGGTAAAACAACAAGTACTGATCAATTAGCCAGTGACCGGAAAGAGTCGGTTTTCAGTGTTATTGGCTGCAACCTGCGACCGGCCAATCGGTCACAAATAACCAATTCTGTGCTGGTCACGGATAGCCAGATGGCAGCGCCACAAAAACAGTTACATATGAAAACACACTGCTTTCACTAACATTTATTTACAGTTAAATTCGGTGTTAAACATAGTTTAAGCTTTTGTGTTTGTTGAGCTTCACGTTTGTGTTTATTTACTAGACAGAGTTTGTTTATTAGACCGGTGATGACAAGAACATGTTAGGTTTAAGTTTTGCTCTGAAGTTCATTAAAGAGTCTCTTCCTATACAGTACAGTATTAGTAAGGGAGCAGTGTTACAGTGTTATTTGGGTTACAACCATGTTTTCAGCGTTCTAGTTCAGCACAAAAGTAAGCAGCGGAGAAAGAACTAAAACGCTCAGAACAACAAAAAGACATTTAAAGCAGCATCACCTCACTGAATATGTGGAACTTGACAAAGCTAAAGTGAACTCTGCTGAGTACGCGACACAGGCGAGCAGGTGCGACTGTCTTTCTTTTTACGTTTCCATTAAAAGCTGAACAAAAACGATCTGTATGCAGACATTAATAATTCTTGGACAGAACAACAAAAACAAATTGCAATCTCGGTAATGAAACATGAGAAACGATTAAACCGTAGGTGCTTCACTGAGACAAAGTGCAGGTGTAGGAACATAAATTCCGCCAAATCCTTTTCATGTGGAATGTACCGGCACGCTAGATTTGTTGCAGCTGAAAAAAGAAAAAAAAGCGGAATCCCACAAATGTCAATGCTGATCAGTCAAATGTTGACCCTTAATAAACTCAAATCCCAACTAATTTGGCATGAGAGGAGAGAAGACAAGGATCTTTAAATCATGTACGAAAACACAAGAATAGACCAACTAAACCTTCATTAGGCTGATTGTTATTAAAGCATTTATATTTGCAGAAGCTCTTTTCTAGGGTGACTTTCAACTGGTACAGTCTTACAACATACAATCTTGTGGGACAAGGGTTTTGCTCAAGGGCCTCACAGTAACAGCACTAAATGCATCAAGTACTGTGATGGCAATGGCACTGTTACAACAACCGCTGATGCTAGAACAGAACGCACAAAAGCGTCTCTAATAACCCATTTTAAGATTATATGCAATGTCTGTCAAAAATGATTTCATTTACTAACATTACAAACATTAAATACACTGCCAATTCAGACACAAGGCCAAGAGAAAATTATGAATAACTGCATCAGACGTGTGTTGGGTGGTGCAGTACTTAAGGCACTGGGCTACTCACCCCATGGTTTAAGCACTGTCACGCTGCCACTATTGGGCCCTTAAGCAAAGCCTTAACCAAAATTAGCTTGAGCTGTACCTTGTAAGGCTGCATCATTTAGATATGAACAGCAGACAATTAACTAAAATGGATAACCAAAGCGCTCCAATATAAAGACTATACATGTACAGTATCATGCTAAAGTCTTAGCCACCATTGGATTTGCTGTTTAAGCAATGAAAAAACATGACCATAAACAGTTTCTCAGTCTCCTTTCTAAAAAGTTCTAAGTTTATGATCTTTCTATTGTTATTTCTTAAAAGATGTACAGATCGATCAATGGGTGACCAGAATCGGTCAGTTTTCAGCATCATCAGCTATGGCCAGTGATCGGCCCCATCAGCGTAGTAACCGATTCTGCGCTGGTCACATTGTAACGTGTGTATTGCATGATAGCCATAACGGCACAAACAGCACATTCATTTTTATTTAGAATTCGGTTCAAGAGGACAGGCCTTGCCGCGCCGCACCTAAAGATTAAAAATAAATAAAAAAACATTCGAAAAAATGTACGGAAAAAAGCATGGCGTCTACAGGCAAAAGTCAGAATTCAGCATGACCTTCATTGGCACTAAGCACACCATGAACTCCATTGTAGGGACTGTACCGTTTTCACGAGTAAATTAATAATATATATTATACCAGCTCCTTTTCATCATTTCCTACAATTCTTCTTTAGATTTAGGTTGTCCATTTTTTTCTGTCCAGGTGATCCCACAATGCATCTATATTATTTAGGTCTGGAGTCTGTGGATGCTTTTAGTTTTTTTTTGTTGTTGGTTTGTTTTTACTACTGTATACACTAGGGGTGGGCGATATGGCCCTAAAATAATATCACAATATTTTAGCAGTAACAATATATTTGGCTATACATTTCAACAACATGCAGTGGCTCACCATACACATTTCTAAAATGTACAATTGGAAGATGCACTTACATGCTGACTGTTATCTTAGGAGAGCTAAACCTTTGCCTATTTATTCTCTTCAGTACCAACAGGGCCAAAACTGTCCATTCAGCAATCGTCACGCCAGTTATTGAGAACATGCAGCACGCCCTGATTTGATTTCATGCATGCATGCAGAACACATGCAGAAGGCACCTTCTGGAGAAGAGTAGAAGCGAAGAGGGGGGTGGAGACAGGGGGTTGGAGATTATAAAAACGACAGGAGATGTAGGAGATGTAGCAGATTCTCATCATTTCAAAATGCAAGCGGTTGAAATGTATGGCAAACAAATTATCCACAGTTTATTAGCAAATCTACCAATTAAAAACAAAGGGTTTTGATCCTGTGACGCGACGTCAGCACTATTTGGTTTGAAAATGTTTGGGCACCCCTAATAATTTTCAGGATTTCCCTTAATAAATCATTGGTTGATCGGATCAGAAATTTCAGTTAGATATATCACATAGCAGACGAACACATTGGTATTTGAGAAGTGAAATGAAGTTTATAGGATCTTCAGAAAGTGCAAAATAATTATTTAAACTAAAATAGGCAGGGGCATAAATTAGGGCACCCTTGTCGTTGTATTGATTTAAATACCTTTAGCACTAATTATTGGAACAATTTTTTTGTTCGACCCTTGATCTACAAACACAGGTGAATCCAATTATGGGAAAAGGTTAAAGGTGGTCAACTGCAAGTTTTTCTCCTCCATCTTCTCTGAAGAGTGGCAACAGGGGAGCCTCAAAACAACTCTCAAATGACCTGAAAACAAAGATCATTCAACATCATGGTTAAGGGGAAGGATACAACAAGCTATCTCTGAGACTTCAGCTGTCAGTTTCCACTGTGAGGAACATGGTGAGGAAATGGAAGACCACAGGCACAGTTCTAGTTAATGCCTGAAGTGGCAGATCAAGAATCATCTCAGATAATCAGAGGCGAAGGATGGTGAGAACAGTCATAATCAAACCACAGACCAGCTCCAAAGATCTACAACATCATCTTGCTGCAGATGGTGTCACTGTGCATTGTTCTACTATTCAGCGCACTTTGCACAAGGAAAGGCTGTATGGGAGAGTAATGCAGAAGAAGTCTTTTCTGTGCACACACCACAAACAGAGTCGCTTGAGGTACAACAAGTACAACGTTCTGGAATGATGTTCTGAATATTGCTGAAAATCTGTGGTGTGATTTAAAGCCAGCTGTCCATGCTCGGAAACCATCAATCCTGACTGAACTGGAGATGTTTTGTAAAGACGAAAGGGTCCAAAATACCCTCGACCAGAATCCAGACCCTCATTGAAAGCTATAGGAAGCGTTTAGAGGCTGTTATTTCTGTAAAAGGAGGATCTGCTAAGTATTGATGTAATTTTTCTGTTGGGGTGCCTTAATTTATGCACCTGCCTAATTTAGTTCAAATAATATTTCCCACGTTCTGTACATTCTAGAAACTTAATTTCACTTCTCAAATATCACTGTGTTCTTCTGCTATACGATATATTTAACTGAAATTGCTCATCCGAGCAAGCAATGATTTCTAAAAGGGAATTCATGAAAATGATTAGGGGTGCCCAGACTTTTTCATATCACTGTATACAAACGTCTGAACATGTCGGAGCGCCCCCAACTCTAGTTCACATCACCGAGGTGTTTCCAACCTCAAAATCGATAGTACTACGGTACTAACCTAGTACTTCCTAGTACCGGTCATAGTGTTATTCTGTTGCTGACCTCTGGACTGTTTTACTCTGATTCTTCAGTTTTCAGTAAAACCATGTTCGTACTGACGCTTGCCTGTGGCGCCACTGTGTTATTGGGGGAAATTCGTGATGTGCACGCACAATGTTTAGGTCAAAAACAATATTGGAAACACAGCTTAAAAAAAAAAAAATTTATATAAAAAAAAAACAAAAAAAAAACCATCCAAATAATTTCACAACCAAACACAAATGGAAAAAATGCTTCTGTAAAAAAAATGCAGATAAAATGCAACCATTAGACCTAATAATTAAAGTATTAATGTAATAATCCTATAGTATAAATCACTGCTCACAAAAAGCAGGAGATATTTCAAAATTAATATGAAACTATTTTATTTCATTAAACATGATCATCAGAAAACAAACAAAAGGTCAAAGAAAGCTGGTAATACGCTTATTGAGCGTAATATTTTATCGCAATTAGGCAAATGAGACTTAAATATTGTGATTGAGTAGCAAGTCACACACCGACAGTTCGGTAGGGTGTATGGTCACCCAAGATTGCCAGAACACACCGACAACGATGGGGCATGGACAGGATGAGATCGTCCAGCAGTTCTTGTGAGTCCTCTTTGAATTAATTTTGAAATATCCCCTATTGTTTGTGAGCAGTGCAGTAATTTTTATAATAATACTACTAAAAATAATAATAATAATAATAGGTTGATAATAGCAATAAAACATGTAACAACAACAACAACAACAACAACAACAACGCCTGCAAGCTAACATTAGAAGTCTGGTGTTGCAGCCAATTATAACAACACCCTAGTAATGATAATATGCCTACCTACCACTACTGACCACAATGATGATAACAATAATTTTATTCATAATAATAAATCTAGCCTATCCAAAGGCCATCCATTTATCTATCTATCTATATCTATATCTATATATATATATATATATATGCAATGTGGCGTATTTTTGTGGGTGATGCCGGTAGGAGGGGGAGCCCCAATTGCATTGAACCAGCTGTGGGGTGGCCCAGCTTGCAAAAGGTAGAGAACCCTCCGCACTAACTCTATATAATCCATCTGAATTGCCCACGCTAGTTCAGTGTCACAATCTCTCACCATTACTCCACACCTTCACACAGCAGAAGAGCCAGTACACATCTAAGTCAGTCCACTGTAAATGCAAAAGGGATTTAAACAATATATTTATACTTTCTGTTTAAATAAGTCTTGCACTGGCTCATCTAAATTCTGTAGCTCCTCCATCCATCTTGCTACTTTGGCATGGTCTTAAACGGTGATTTAAAGAATAGCACAATGGAGTACTGCACAAGGGCTCTCTAAATAAAAAACACCAAGTGAAGTTTGCTTGACTAGTGTGATCGCTCCCAATCGTTCCGGGATGCGATATGCTGAACCAAGCTCCGGCACACTTGAGGAGGTTACTTCAGGCACGAATGGCATATGGTGGGATCATGAATCATGCCCGAGTGTGGAAAATACTCAGATGCTTCTGTAAAAATTCTCTTATAAGTGCAACACAAGAAAGTCAAAAACCAGCTTAAACGTTAGTCTGCAGTTTTCAAGGATTTTAGCATAGAATCTTACATTACATTTACAGTATTTAGCAGATGCCCTTATCCAGAGCGACTTACAACTCATACAGTCTTACAATTCAAGAAATGGTGGGTTAAGGGTCTTGCTTAAGGACCCAACTGTGGCAGGTTGGCGGAGGTGGGATTTGAACCCTTGACCAAGAGGTCCAGAGTCCAGTACCTTAATCGTTACCTTAACCTTAACCGAATCTACTGCAAAATCTCAAACATAGTTCCCACTTTCTGAACTTTGTTGGATATTCAGCATGAATGCTCAATGTGAACACTTTCTGGTCTTGATTAAGACCATCATTCTATCACTGCAGGAACTTAATTAGTCATTAATGCAATAGTCAGACTTTGTTGAAATCAGCAGCATTAGGAACTTGAGCTTAGTAACCGCTGATGATTTGGAAGGAAATCCAATGCAGGAGATTTAAACAGGCATTTCATACTGGTAATTCATCTTCATTCATGTTCCAACATGTTCTAGATGTTGTGAACTGTGCTTTTATCAGGCCTTGTTTAAATATAGCAAAACACTGGGAAGACATATCCAACTTTACAGTGCTCCGAACATGTTATATGCTGCCGTTTCCGATACCGATCACCCATGAGCAGTGATGGTATAGTTACTGCAAAAAAGTAATCTGATTACTGATTACTCCTTTAAAAAGTAATTTAGTTACTTTACTGATTACTTGAGTTTAAAAGTAACTAAGTTAGATTACAAGTTACTTTTTTAGTTCCATTCAGCA
>JAVSBV010054314.1:0-10799 GCA_033117975.1 Parotocinclus spilosoma
CAACACTGGGCAAACGTATTAATAAAAGCTATTCAGATTTAAATGGTAAAACAGCAAAAAAATAAAATAAATTAAAATAAAAAATAAAATGGTAAAAAAAAAAAGAAAAATCTAATAAATTAAAAGAAAAAATAAAATGGGAAAAAAAAGAAAGAAAAATAAAATAAATTATCATCGGGGCCTCACAGCAAGAAGGTCCCAGGTTCAATCCCAGTGTGGAGCGGCCTGGGTCCTTTCTGTCTGCATTTCCTTCCCGTGTCTGCGTAGGTTTACTCGGAGTACTTCAATTTTCTCCCACAGTCCCACAAAGGTTAGGTTAATTGGTGTGTGCCCTACGATGGATTGGCACCCCATCTAGAGTTGTTCCCGCCCTTGTGCCCAGAGTTGCTTTGTGGGCACCGCCTGGCCCACGACCTTGTATGGGTTAAGCGGAAGATGATGAATGATGAATAAATGAATGAATTAAGAAACACAGACTTTTTAATGCCTAAAGTATCAGGTCAGAAGATTAAAAGCCTATTGTCCAATGTAGTTGCAGGACAACCAGTCCAGGATCTTCATCCAGTACAAGCTCTTAAACGCCATTTACTATTGACCCAATCGTTTTTGCTTTAGGGTACTGAGCTTAGGTGGAGGTAGAGGTGTAGCATTAATAATCTACAGTGATGGAAATCAAGTTTATTTCTATAGTGCTTTTTTTACAACAGATCATTGTATCAAATCAACTTTACAATTATCTAGGCCCACAATCCCAACTGAGCAAACTTCCAAAATGTTATACCTTGGAATTCCCAAGACAATCTTGTCAGTGGAAAGTCCCCACAAAAGTAGAAAAGAGATCTGTGTGTGTTGCAGGATGAGTTTCGGGTGGAGAGTGGCGACAGGTTACTGGACATGCTGGAGAGGACGTTCTCCAGGAAGATGAACAGTCCAGAGGGCTCGTGGCTCATCTCTCTGAGCAAACCGACCAAACAGGAGCGGCAGCTTCTCATGACACTAACTAATGACCAAGGTAACGCACCGTCACAGGCTTCTTAGAATTTATACTAGGCACTCAGGTGGCAGCATTTTTTGTTCTTTTTTGTCCTATCCTAGAGACCCAATTTGAGACAGACAAACCTGGCCATGTGGGAGGGAAGATTAAGAAACAAAAGGGCAAAAAATGCGAGTCATGTCAAAGTGCTTTGGCACCAAAGAAATCTAGGCACTAATTTTGGAGAAAAAAGAGAAACTTTTTGGTTTGCATTCTCACAGCCAGTAGGACTGCTGTGTGATGATAAAGTAAGTAATAAAGAGTAAATAAGAGTTATTGGACCACAAATTAAACTTTCTCTGTATGAATATAATGATGGTTGTATTTAAGTAATTACAATATTAGACTGAAACAATAAGCTGATTAAGGAAAACTGTATGATTGAAAGAATTTACCCTGTTGGGCCGCCTCTAGCCTGGATACAAGATGATGTGGTTGGGTATTGAGAAAAACAGGTTTTGTATGGTATCCTGTGGCACATTTGCCCACATATCCAGCAGTCCAACTGGACCTGTACAGCTTGCCCACTCATATAGTGCCAAAGCTGGAATTGCAGCTGGTCCCATAAATGCTCTATTGGCGATAAATCTGGCAACCAGTCAGGCCAAGGAAGTATTGCAATCTGGCAGAGACATTCCTAGGAACTATTGCTGTGTGTGGGCACGCCTTATCCTGCTGAAAATGCCAGTTGCTAGCCCTGCCATGAGAAGTAATGTGGCCACAGGGTGTCTTGGACATATTGCTGAACTGTTGGTGTCCTTCGTATCACTACTAAGGTTGACTGGCTGTCATATGCAATCGCTCCCCAGATCATCACACCAAAGGTTGGGGCAGTGTATCACTCCACAGCAGGGGCAGGATTAAAGCGCTCACCATGAGGCCTAAATAATTTAACCTGACCATCTTCGGATCCCAAATGGAACATGGATTTGTCACTAAAGACAATACGGTTCCAAATCTATAACAGGATGGTGGAAAATGGGACTGAGGGAGCCGCTCATGCTTGTCAGTGGGTCAAACGATTCTCTTTACTGGTTTACTGGTAGTCTGTCTGGGCTGTCCAGAGCCTGTTTACTGTGTGTGTGTGTGTGTGTGTGTTCTCGCAAAACCACTGCTCCCAACACCTTAGATGGCAAGAAATTCATGAAAACGACCATCCTGCTACTCTTAGTTTGAATATGTGCCCCTTTTAAAATCCTGTCAACTGGGCAAAATGTCTTCAAGTCATCATAGAGGCATGTCTAGCAGTCAATGATCACTCACCAAGAGGTACTCTGCATAAAAGTAGCCTCTGAGAGCCTTTTTATAGGGCAGTGGGGTAGCACTTTTATGACCACTTTTGGCAAGACCCAGTGTCTAATCAGACCACACCTGTAATCATTTACCCATCTGCCTGAAACCGAACTGCATGCAGAGGTTTTGCACCATTTTTTTGTTTACAATTGTTCCCGGTTTGTTTTCACAGAACTATGAATAAAGTGCTGCAAAAGTGCTTAATAAATGCATTTGCATGAATGAAAGGGTCTTTTGTTTCGCCCTGTCAGGTGTCATTCCAACTAAAGATGTCCTGTCAATGCTGGGAGAAGTCAGAAGAGGCTTAAATGAGGTGACTGACCTAATCCCCTTTGTTTAGCTCCACAAACAGTCCTGTAGTGCTTTAATTCTGAATATCTATCTTTGGACTTTGATAAGCACTGCTTAATTTAAAGCTTGCGTTTTTCAGCTCGGTGTTCAGAACTTTTCAAGCGTCAGTACATGTCACTCCAGACCCAGTCAAACCCAAGGTGACTACGGCAAACTTTTTGTGGTTCTGGTGATCATTGGCTCCGTGTGTGTGATCATCATCGCCTCGGGACTGATCTACATCTGCTGGCAGCGGCGTCTTCCCAAAATGAAGAGCATGGTCAGTGGGTCACACAGATACAGTAGCCATTACCCCTACTGCTAATACAGAGGGGCACACGACACAAGCGACTCTAGTGAGAAAGCCACAGAGGCCAAACGTTCTTCAATATAGGCCACACCTTTACTGGGACAGGCCCAGATGCCACATTTCTCTTATTATAGGCCTTCCTTCACTGAGAGCATCACAGAAGCCACACCTCCTTCACAGGAGGCCACACCTTTATTAAAACCAGACCTGTTGTACTAGCAGCCACAACTTCTTCACTAGGACATACACAATCTTATACATAGCTAAATTACACGTACAAATCCGCGTTCATCAAGAACTGGTTGCTAAAAGTTGTCTTCTGGTTTTCTCCAGTCTCGAGGAGAGGAGCTCCATTTTGTGGAGAACGGTTGCCATGACAATCCCACGCTGGACGTAACGAGCGACGGCCAACCGGAGGTTCAGGAGAAGAAGCACAGTGCCAACGGTGTGCCAGCGGGCCCCGGAACCTGGCAGGGGCTGGCGAACAAGCCAGGCAAAGAGGAGGAAGACAATCAGGAGGAAGATACACACCTGTAATATTTAACGAAGAGAAATCACAGCTGAGAGCATCACGGCTTTCCACGACCATCTGCTTAATATTTAAAGGGGTCGTCTCTCAGCTTGTAAGGTCTTTTATTTATCCACACCAGCCATGGCACGCTTACAGTAGACTGCGGAGTGCTTTCACGCTTCATCGATGTGGGGTGGGTTGGTTCTTTAGTAGTGCAAGCACAAAGGCCATCAGATGAACGTAGCTTTGTTAATCTTAAAAGTAATAATTATTCGCAGTTAATGATTGTAAGCTTGCCAAATTTCACGTCTTGCACTGTCAGAACTCAACTAATTAGTATTAAAGGTGTAGTTTGTCATTTTTTTGGAAGGACACTTCAGCTTTTTCTTAATTGGAAATTGTCTCTTTACATTTGTCTTTAAGGTTAAAATCTGTTCTTCTTTATACTAATGAGGTACTTTACATTTCCTGTGTTTTTTTTATATACTTTATCTTTGTTATGGTCAGAGACGTTGACATGTCTTCAGGTTTTCAGCCAGCTTAGCTAAGGGGGCGTTCCGTCTCACCAGATACACCAGATACACCAGATTCTATACAGCTAAATCAGATATCCACATATCAGACGCAAGTATTTATGCCGGCGTCCGGTTGCGTAAAAACATTTAGTGATCCTGCACCTGGCATTGCCTTTTTTAGATGTATTATTTCCAGACTTTGTCAATCACCGAGCTCTTCATTTCAGAAGTGTGTGCTCATTGTTATGGGTTTTCTGGTCTCAGTTTCGGGCTGTACTTGTTTGCTTTCTCTTGAGTTTGTCTAGAGTGTTAAGCTTGTATCTTTATTTATCGATTTCTTGGTCCTTTCCCGTCCTCGCTGACGCAGGTTTTCTTTCCTGACTGTTTGCCAGTGGGCTTCCTTGAGAGCTCTATTGTTTGTTTCCTGTTTTCATTATTTAGTTACTTTTTGCTTTCGTTTCCCCTCAAGCTAGACTTCATTAAAAAAAAAATACAAAATATGACATACCTTATGACAAAACACCAACATTTTGGCAAGTTGCATTTTTCTTTACATATTTTAAAATATATGGATTCAAATGTATACAATTATCATATTTAAGTTTCATCCCTGCAAAGTCATGTTTTTAGCTCCTGAAAGCGAATGAGAGGAACAAAATGTCAGTGTATAAAAGACACGAGACAGGGGTGTGGCCTTCAATGCTTGGAGCTGAACAGGATGTTGAAGGTGTACATCAATTAATGTCGCATCATTCTACAAATCCCCTGTTTAGTTACTGTGGTAGCCTAGCGGTTAAGGTACTGGCCTCTGGACCAGAAGGTCCAGGGTTCAAATCTCAACTCTGCCAAGCTGCCACAGTTGGGCCCTCAAGCAAGGCCCTTGACCCACAATTGCTTGGATTGTAAGACTGTATAAGTTGTAAGTAGCTCTGGATAAGGGCATCTGCTAAATGCCGTACATGTAAATGCAAATGGTGGATTGTTTGCTGAAGAGGCAACCCACAGGGCATATGTACTGAATTCAGTGCAAATTGCAGTTTCCCTTGAGACCGCAGAGGGCACTAAAATGACAAACTGCACCTTTAATGTAATATTATTACATTCAATCATTTTGCATCTGGTATGTTGAGACAGTACATTAGCACAGTATTTTATAAGTAGTAACCAAAGCCTACACGCTTTCCTCTTTTATTGCTTGCTGGAATGGCTGCTGAACATTTTCATGTTCTTCCTTTTCAGCATCACTGTTTAAAAAACACATCGTCTGTAATAAAAAACATGCACTGCAGAGGGTCTAGGGGTGACACAGCCAGTTATACTAATTACTTTTGTTTCTCCTTTTTATGTAATTAGCGCACTAGTGACTTTTGCAGTTTAATTAAAGGCAAATCCTCCATTGTCACTTCATTTTAGCACTTTGTGAGGTTTACAGCCCAGTCGACTCGCCAAATCCGCCATAAACGGTTTCAATAGCCGCACTATTTGCATAGCCCTTGTTAGTCTTTAAGCATTGAGGTTTTACCACTATAATATTAAGTAGGTTCTTGTGTAGAAATACTTACTTGTAGTTTCATGAGATGCATGGGCCATCAAAGCCAACGTAATATATAAGAAACGCCAGAAAAAGAAATTTGCCAGTATTGTGATCTCCTCACACCCATGACATTATAATTTATGAACGTTATACAAGTTATTATAAGCACCATATGTTGGTCTTTGATTTGTATTAATCGGAAATTATCTTTAGTTTTATCGTTTGAAGACGGGAGATAGCCAGTTAGCACGGCTAACACATATTTCAGCATTTCTAGGGTGATTAGTCACATGTGATCAGGTTGACCTAATTGATGTTCATAAGCATTACGGTAAAGATACTTGACCATCAGTCCTACCAAACCACATCATGGCAACTGCTAACTGCTGACTAGTATTTGTGCTAGCCTGAAGCAAGCGTTGTGTTAAAGCAAACACACAATGAATTTAAATGTAATAAAGTGCCTGAGGTTTTATTTGTAAGTAATTTGAGTCCGTACACGTGAAACCTGCCGTGTCATGCTGCAAGAGTTCGGACTGTACCTTTGTTCATTTTATTTAGTCAAAAATGTGATTAACAACCAGCTAATGGCATTTTGCTGTGTGATTACTGTTGTACTTAATATTAGATCCGTATAGGTGCATCATAAGTGCTTTTTGAATCAGTCAGTATTTAGCAGAGTAATGAGGGCTATGTA
Source organism: Parotocinclus spilosoma (assembly GCA_033117975.1). Taxonomy (NCBI): domain Eukaryota; kingdom Metazoa; phylum Chordata; class Actinopteri; order Siluriformes; family Loricariidae; genus Parotocinclus; species Parotocinclus spilosoma. The sequence goes on from JAVSBV010054314.1 coordinate 6,224, forward strand.
AAACGGTGTTTGCATTTCATTTGTATTAAAGCAGCTGGTCTCAGTATCTACTCTGCATCACAGTGACAGTTTGTATGTAACGTACTGATGTTACCCTGGAAAAATGTACTGTGAGATTTCATGGTAAAGCTGTAAATGACTTGACAGTTTAAATGTGACCATAAAGTTCACAATTCTGCTAAGAGTTTTTGATTGCAATTTGCCCACTTCATGATTCTACTGTCAAATTTCGCAGTACAATTGTAAACTTGGCTGACTATGAACTGTCCATAAATTATTTTACAGTTCTACTATGGCTATTGATGGTAACTTGGCCACTTCATGGTTCTACTGTCAAATTTCATAGTACATTTTCTCCTGGATAAGTGCATGATGCCGTTCTAGTTATTTAACCTAAGCACATATCGGGGTCGACAGCATTGAACCGATCCCAACAGTGATTGTTGCAAACCTAGATATCTCGATAGTTCAATATACTGTATATCTGTTTTCAGTATGCTACTTACCTGTGTTGTTTTAAAAAAAGGCTGATTACACAGACCTGATCGAACCATAGAGGCTGATATCGATAATTATAGAGCAAGCGTAGTTTTTTTGTATTTTACAGTACATGTACAGTTACTGTTTGCAAATTGCACTTTTTTTCATTTCGATGTTGAACGCTTTGTATGGAGACACTCTCCAGCAGCTTTGTATTGAACGTTTGTACGGAGTGTGTTATTAAATGTCATTTTAGGTTTTTGAAATGCAAGGTATTAAATGTTTACCTCAAGAAATCATTTGGGTGGATGAGTGAGAGTTGAGGCGATTAACTGCACCTGCGCCATTGGGGTTGGGAGATTGACATTTTAATAGTCCCATTTAGGGAAGAACATGTAGTGGTTAAGATACTGGACTATGGACCAGAAGAGCCTGGATCCAAATCCCACCTTTTCCACAGTTGGGTCCCTGAGCAAGGCCCTTAACCCACAATTGCTTGGATTGTAGGAATGTATAAGGCTAAGGATAGGGCTAAGGATAAGGGCTTCTGCTAAACGACATAAATGTAAACATGTTTAAGGTTAAGTTTGATGTTGCAGTGTATGAGCTGCGTACATTTCCCAGCCAGGGGCAGCAAGGAATTATGAATGCAAAAGAAAATGCACTGCTCAGTAAAATTAGGGGAAATTTCATTAAATCATATTAATTTTGCAATCCATAGATGTTAGTAATGAATGCAGTTAAACAGTTCAAATAGTTCAATGCCTCATGCATGTCACTTGTAATTTCAGTGTCAAGTTGATTTGCAGTACACGTTGCAGTTTTTACAATCTACAACGTTTAAAGTTTGGAAGCAAAATATGTGTAGGTGGGTGTCGGGGTAGTGTGGAATTCTTATCCACAATAATATTAATAAATACAGTAATCTTATCCACAAACTGGGGGCACTGCAGAAATAGTTTGAGAACCACTACTATAGTGTCACCTAATGTACAACATGCAGTATGTGCCATATTTACATAAGAGTTTAATTTTAAATTTAATTTGCAGGTTGCCAGGTGCATCCTGCCCATATCCCTGCTTCATGTAACCAGTCTATTTTTCGAAAGCCCTCCACTCCGAGACACGCACAAACACACACCCCTTCATGTGTCCGCAGGGGGTGCTGATAATACTGACTAAAAATGGTTTGAGTGTAACACTTTATTTAGTATTGTTGCTGACCATGTACGTCCCTTTACAGCCAGCAAGATATTGCACCTTGTCACAAGTTATCATAAACATCAGAGAAATCATATACATGCAAATATTGTTTAAATACTGCGAGGTATTGCACTGTTTTCATGTTGCTCATTTAGTGTTATTAAAACGTGTTATTGCACAAGGTCACAGCTTTCAGTGATCAAAAAAAGAATATCTGAAGCATGAAAGAACACACGACTGTCATAAAATACATCCATGCTTGTTCGGTACTGTGTGGTAGTGCATGGTAAAACCTCAAACAATGATACCAGCATCATATGGCACGAGAACGCCGGCCTATTCTGTAGCCAGTGCAACAAAACGTAATGAACTACAGTACATCCCGATTCCCTTCGGACAGAGCTGCGTTCAATGAGCTCGAGCCATGCCATGATCGCCTGGTCTAAAGTCTAAAACGACAAGCAAGATGCAAAACGGATTCTAAATAAAACAACCCAGAAGGTGCAAGAATATACTCTAAAACATTTGCAGCTTGCTGTTTTGGCTACAGTAAACATGCTGCTGGTCTGTGAGTAAAACACTGGGAGAAAGCAAACGCCAGCTAAAAACTGCGACGTTCCAGTACCACGCTAATCAAAGTAATAATTCTGCATAAAGATGCTGTCAACACCTTTGAAGACGGGCATGTAGTTGTAGATCAGAGCTTTCTCCTCATCTCCTGGTGAAGAAAAGTGGTGCTGGCTTTTCATAGCTGTAAGAGAAATGAGAATGCTGGGATGAGACGGAGCTGTACACTCGTCCATCGCTTAATTAGGTACAACTTTCTGATTCTATACTGATTGTCCATTTTGTCAGTTCCACTTAACATATAGATCAGTGGTTTCCAGCCTTTTGTCCTTGGACACCCACCTCCCCCCTCCCCATCTCGAGTAAGTAGGAAAAGCTGACCTTGCCTGCCACATGGACCAAGCGATTCATTTCAAATCATTTTTGGGCAAGAATTACAAAATAACATCTCTCTTGCTTTTATCTTGGATTTCTTTGATAGCTTTTAAAAAAAAAAATGTTTTCACCTTTTTAAGCTGTCTTTTTTAAAGACAGTTTAACATTTTGCATTTATACATCAAAACACAAAAGCTGGGCATTTTTCTTTTAACATCATAAGACCAGACTTTTTTAATTGATGTCCCTACTTAAGAATCTACTGAGGAGGGAGGAAAAAAATATATATATATTTATTTTTCAGCACTTTTCAATTTCTCGAGGACTGTGTGGAATCAATACAATAAAGAAGGAAGAAATACAAATATTTTTTATTTAAAAATGAAATGTATTTAACCTACAATTAAATTAAAGTGAATCTGGAAAAAAAATATATATATTTTTGTTGTAAATGCTGTGTGATTATTTTTATTCGTTTTTTCTAACAGTCATTAGAACACTAAAACGTGTTACATTTACAAATGCTCTTATCCAGATTATTTACAAGTCATACAATAGTTTAGTTATCAGGAGAAGATGTGCCTTCAAGAACTTCTCGCTGAAGACTCAACATCTCAAATCTTTTAAATTATTTAAATTCATTGTTATTATTTACCTAATTTTACTATGGATAGAAACGTAACTTTTTCAGTTAAACACCTAGCCCCGAGGAGGACAGTTTCCTTTTTGAGTCTTGGTCCTCCCAAGGTTTCTTCCTTCTTTATTCAGGGAGTTTTTCCTTTCCACTGCTGCACTTTCTCAGTTTGGAATTTCTCTTTTTAAGATTATATTATATTGTAAAGCTGCTTTGAGACAATGTACCATTGATATATATATTTATTTTTCAGCACTTTTCAAATTCTCGAGGACTGTGTGGAATCAATACAAGAAAGAAGGAAGAAATAAAAATATTTTTTATTTAAAAATGAAATGTATTTAACCTACAATTAAATTAAAGTGAATCTGGAAAAAAAAAAAATATATATATATATTTTTTAAACTTTTTTTTTTTTTACTTACAACCATTGGTGCTGCGGCGGATTCGAGAAATACCCAAAAAAATTTTTTTGGGGTATTCTTCAAATATGATCGTCAGCGGATCCGCGAAACAAGCAATAATAAAAGTCTGGCCCTAGTATATCATTACAGTACATGTATGATTCCTATTGTCAAGTCAAAATATTGTGAGTTGAGCAATTGTAATAAACCCCTGTATTTCCAGTAGGGCCGATTGAGTTAAGCTTTTTAAATGGCGTTTCATTAAAATCATCTTTGCATGTTTTATATGTAAAGTGCTTTCAGTGATCCAGTGTATGAAAGGTAACTCATAATGAAACTCAAGAGCACAAGACTGTTTATGGTAAATGTAACTAATAAAGTGCCAAAAAGATTCAGAACATAAATAATCAGTTCTTACAGCATTTAGTTCATTGTGATCATACACTTTGAGTGGGACAGTCCTGGATTTTTTGTTCTTTCTCCTTATTAAGCGGTTACCCTTTTGCCATTGGAGAGCCAATTAACAGTTTAACAGCTGGAATGTTGACATGGAATGCTTTTAAGGTTTAACACAAACCTCAAAATCTTTACAGTAGGATAAGTTTTAATAAGCCATACATTCATTCAGGTCTCTGGCCACATTGAAAACACCTTTTTTAGCCCGAGTAGAAGCAGTAGTAGTAGAACCAGTAGCAGAAATGTTTTTTGATCTCAAACATCTCGTCTTCTGCCTGCAATGAACACATGGGACAGGTGTAGTCTTGCCCTAAATGGCAGTCCATAACAAGACCAGCATGTGTTGCTGCCAGTGTTAATTTCGTTGACGATCTATTTTCGTCATAGTTTTCGTCAACGAACCTTTTCTTCATGACGAAAACTAAACGATAACTAAACAAAAACTACTTACAACGAT
>JAVSBV010054335.1:0-10799 GCA_033117975.1 Parotocinclus spilosoma
TTTAATTTAATCTATTATTATTTAATTATTGTAAGCACTTATTGTCTCTGTTATACAATGCTCTATTTCCGATTAAAAACATGGGAAATATTTTTTAAAATATATGATTATGATTCATCGATGAATCGAAAAAATAATCGACCGATTCATCGATTATTAAAATAATCGTTAGTTGCAGCCCTAATATATATATATATACTACTAACCTAAACCTCTGTAAACTAAAGCAAATAACAGTCCTCAAGTCAAGATCCACCAGGCTTTCCTTACATTGTGAGGACATTTGGTCCTTAAAAGTAGCAAGAAAATGTACACAGCATGTCTCACTATGTTTGTGGAGACCAGCTATTGACATAATTATTACTATTACTTAATTGGCACTAATTAGTGCTACACCTTCACTTGTACCTACCCCTAGACACAGTATACTAAAGCAATTCTTTCAAAAGAAAGTTGCAGTTTCTGTAAAGTCTCAAATTTGCTATGTTTGCCAGGACATTTGGTTCCCACAATGTAACACAAACATGGGCACACACACACACACAGAGTCAACTTACTCTTTTACTCTATTAATCAAGCAGTTATAAAACAAGTTGCCATGCTACTGTCACATAGGTAATTAAATAAGCATAAACTTGTATTGTTCTAAATGATCAACTTTAATTTATGACATGCTCTGTGTGGTTGCCATTCGGTATGCTACGTGACAGGTAATCAAGCGTCACGTAGCAATGTGTTGTATTTTGCCACATTTTACAATTTCGTATGAGCACAGCATGCATGAAAAAAGAGTACATTATTCAATTACCTCAGAGGCCAGGGTATGGTTGTGGTAGATTGGCAGAAAACATGTTTTCCTTAGACTTTTTAAATGAGTAGCAATTCTTCCAAGATTTGCTGCTTGTTTCGTTGCACTAGTTACTCTACCACTGGTTATTTGATTTGAAAGCCTCTGAAAGCATTTGTTCCTCTGTCTTTGAGAACTTACATGGCAGCCCATTTGGCTCACACAATGTTCTATGTAAATAACAGCCCCATTAACAGAACATGGCAACATCTAAGACCAGTATTTTCACACAAGCAATGTGCCAGTGTTTATACCCCATTGAGGTGAATAATGTTATGCTAATAACAGCCACTCTTCAGTTACCTCCACAAGTACTTCTCATCAAAAGTGAACAAACATTAATGATAAAGGTGTTTGTGAGCAACAATTACTAATGCTAAAGCATACTGAAAGCACATTCAAAAGTCTGGTTGCATTGAGCATAATGACCTGGATAGGCATACAAACATACACTATTACGGACTAAACAGAATACGCTGCTTAAGAAGTGAAATAGAGTTAGGTATGTTTGGCAAACGTCACAAAAATATGAGGTTTTGGCCCATACGACTCCTAAACAATGCTAAGAACGGCAAAGTTATGTACTGACTGCTCCACTACTGCTAAACAGTCTAGCAACCCAACCTTGTCAGCCATACAATAATTAAACTAACAGGTTATTGTACTTCAGCGTAGCACATAACTGATGGCATGCTATCTTTAGTTATGTGACATTTAGTATTTTTCAAGCCTTGTTGAGCTAATGCTCTTCAGATAATGTACAGAGCTGACCTGAATATAATGACTTGACCTACACTAAAAACTTACTCTAAGTGTTCTGGGCATGCAAAATTAGTCTTTTAGCAAAGTGAATAAAATGAATATTAGAACAAATTCATAAAACAATGCAGCACAAGCCCAATAATCATCCACTTCATGACCAACAGGAAATGCAAAAACCATCAACTAAAGTGTGCGAAGCTACATGAAAACATCTGGCTCTAGTTCCGCTCTGACATGAAGTGGACATGGTTTATCTCTCTGGTTGACTTGAGCAAAGATCCATTTGAAACTACCGGTAACCCTTATGTAATGGAAAAACCAATGGCACTTTGGCAATACATTGTTCAAGGCTTAGAAACTGTGAGCAGACTGTAAACTTCCCCTCAGAGGAAGTCACTTTTCTTCTTTTAAATTACTCAATCCAATCAATACTTCTGCAGAGAGGTTACCCTAAAGGTCCTCCTTAATGCACATTCTTTAAATAAAAGCCTCCCTTGTTGTCTACGCTGTATTTAGAAGTACACACCGGCTGGCTTTACTGGGGTAATTAGTAGTCATGAGATAAAAATCTTAGTAATCACGAGCTTCTCTTTATAAATCCCTATAACAGTGCAGCACTTGCAAATGAAGCTCAGCTGCATACGCAATATCAGTGTAGCTTCAATTATTGTAAGTTCTTTCTATGCATATAAAACATATTAAGACACAACTACAGGTTTTAACATGCGCTTACTAATAAAACTGAACAATTTAAGCAACATATGCACAATCAGACATTGTTAATAATGGAAATTTTTGAACATATACACTTTATTCCTAGGAGTCACAACAGCATGTCAATGGTTATTAAAACTTTACTCAAAGAGTCCATTACGATGACATGCATATGTGACATATTACATATGTGACATAAGCCTAATATGGATGCATTGTTTAAAAATATTTAATAGAAGAACACAAATATTCAAAGCATGTATTTAACTCCTAAAGATATACTTTAGCCAAAACTAGCTGATTGTATGTTTTTGGTGACTGATTCGTTCATTCATTCATGTATTCATGTATTTAGTAACTACTTAATCATGAACAGGATCACAGGCACACACAGATACACAAAGTCCTATGCTGTGAAACAGCCTGAACGGTGGCTGTGATCAGACCTACAGTAAAAAGATTGTAAAGAGAAGTGAATAAAAGCAGGTAAAGTACTATTCCTCACAATTAACAGTTATACATTATAACTGCACACTAAGGCCCTAACGTGGTTACATTTATCTGCTGTACATACATGTTTGCCCTTCTATTAAATTATTCTCTGCTAAGTACAGATTATACACTTGCTACTTTATTTGTATTATTTAACTGTAAATGGTTAACTTGTAATTTTACTTTTTCTAAAGTCTTTTTTTCACAAGTGCCACTGATTTTGCTCTAATACAGCATTTTGGCTTTAAAACAAAGCCTTTACTCTTGACTCCTACAAAGATTTTACTGTGGATAGTGTATGCTTTGAAGGATTAAGACACAGTCATGATGACTTTTAGGAGACAATGTAATCACGTGATGGAGATTCACAAAGTTTAAAACCTATGAAAGCAGTTCCCAATACATGGGTATTCTTCAGCTGAGCAAATTGTGGACAAACTAAGTACACTGCTTCTACTCTTCTTACAGGTGGCAACGTGGTTCAGTGGGTAGCACCGCTGCCTCACAGCAAGAAGGTCCTGGTTTTAATCCCAGGGTGGAGCAGCCTGGGTCCTTTCTGTGCAAAGTCTGCATGTCCTTATCCTATGTGGATTGGTTTCCTCCCACAGTCCAAAGACATGCTTGTTAGGTTTATATATATATATATAGTCCTAATTTCCTTGTGTGTGTCACAGAGATGGTCGCTGATGCAGATAGCAACATTACAAAAGGCAAATAAACAAACTCTTCTTACAACCAGTTATCTTGGCAGTATAACAAAAAAGCATCACATTGATTTAAATGCATCAACAGTACACCTCAATGGATGTTATCCAAATTAATGACGGATGAAGCTCAGACACAATATACATAACCGATTCAGACATCACTGTAATAGCATAGGGTTTACAAACCTTGTTCTTACCATTTATAAAATGATTAACTCTGAAAGTGCTTGCTGCACAAAATGCTTGCTTGATGCGAAATCACACAGAATTTGAAGGGCATGTAATTCAATTGCCAAATACCATAAACGTGAATGTCATGAAACTTGTAATCATGAAAATTGTAAAATGAGACTCAATTATTGCAATTTGATTTTACTGATGACAGCTGCAAAGATGGATTGGTTTAAAAAACTGTATTATCGTGAAGATTCATAAATGCTGGTATTGTCTGTTCTGGATAAGTGTAAATATATTCCAAGGGTAATGAATATTGTACTGAAAAAATAAGCAAGGCGTATAACAAGTAACCTATTATTTTAGCAGAATAAATGAACACTGTAACAGGAAGGCAAAATAAATATCGATGTGTTTTGGCAAGCGTTGTAGACTGTACCAATCTGCAACAAGTATAATGGAAATCGTCTGACATTATCCTTAAAATATAAATGGCAAGTCAAATGCAGTTAGTAGTTCCAATTTCTGCTTATCCCTTGTCTTTTTACAAAGCTTTGTTTAGTATGCTGGCAATTACTTAACAGATTCTATTGTAAGAACAGTTTCACTCACTTTTGCTTTTTGAGTATCTTTAGAGAACTGTGGTCAGTTACCAAATATGGCATAACAATGCTACTAGAGCAAGGCTTTCAGTTTGGTGGAAACTGCCCCCCCAGCTAAAAAAAAAAGTAAATAAATAAATAATAGAGCCACAGTCCATGTACGGGTACATACATTTTAAACAGGAAATACATTTTTAACATTGCAAGTAGTGTTTTCTTTTTTATATTTGAAATTCATAGGATTAAATATTGACATCTGGAATAGAATTCCAAAATGATAAGCTTTAAAATCACACAACACAAATGTAGGGCTCTGTGATGCGAAAAATACAGACGGAATCGTGGAACTGAAGAAATGTACTTATGCTATAAAGGTGGAAATCCACAGAGTTCGAAATTCTGAAAGTAAGCGCAATCGGCCATAATTTGTGTTCGGACGATCAACTGATTCTGCGCTGGACACATTTCACTTTCAAACATGACTCAGCCCCGTGTGTTTGTTTATGAGACCGTGTATTTTTGTGCAAGCCGTACAGCTCTAAACTTAACTGCAGGAATTCAGAGCATAATATCATCCTAATGATTTAATGAGCTCTGAAACTTAAAAAACACTTGTCAGCTTACATGGGTGATTAAGACTGTTCAACCACACCTCTGGACCCTTGTTCAAATCCCTCCTTGAGTAAGCTTGTATCAGTTGTAATTTGTTCTACATAAAATGTCTGAAAAATGACTAAATGTAAATGCAAAACACATTTTTTATATGGTTTCATAACTAAATACCCCATGTATCCTGTAGTACAGGCAACGACCAATGACATGTCTTCATCCTGAGGTTGTTGGGGGCCCCATGAACCCCATTAGATGTCTTTGCAGGGGTTCTCTATGTAACACTATGCAGTTGAGATCCTCCATAAATGCCTTGTTAGTCATGCTGCCCTGTTGCATGAGTTATTTGTTGAGAATGTTGGCAGAAATTAGTTTACAGAAACGTTCAAGAAGTGAAGAAAGACATCCCTGTGCCACTTCTCTGTATGAGTTGTGAAATACTGGATCAGCTGCTCTGACAAATCCACACCTCCCAAGAGCTCATTATATTCCATCACAGGTGAGGTGCACGGAAAGGACTCTGTGGTCTAGACACCCTGTCTGGCATTCACTCTTTTCTGTACCGCATGTATCCATTCTGATTGTTCTTATCAATTCCAGTTCATTTTGATTCCAAGTGGTATAAACATATTAAAGTATAAAGTGTGTCCTTGTTTTTTTTTTTTTTTTGTATATTTCAGCTTTAAAAGTAGCCATTTTATCTTACCTTACCTTACCTTACACTTTTCCAATTTAAACCTATTATAAGTAAAAAGCCTATCATGGTTTAATGTACTAAATCTATGACATGAGAACATCAAAGTTCTCTCACTTACTACTGTTCATAGTAGTAGTTTAAGAATAAGAAATTCTTAACATGTGACCAAATGGAAAGTAACTATTTTTTACTGTAGGTTAAGATGAGAAGTAAAAAGCTTAACAGTAATACAACTACTTTCCCTTTGGGCCACAGGTTCATTATTATAGCAGTATAAAGTACTTATGAGTACTTATAAAGGACATTAAACCCCATTAAACTTTGTTCACATTAAGCAGTTGTCTGGCTGCATTTATGTATTTGGGCAAACAGACTGCAGACAGTCAAGCACTGTACACAGCTCTAGCTGTAGCTGAATAACATGCTGGTACTTTGAATGCTTTGCCATTTTGATCCTCTTTTACAACAGAACAATTTTTCAGAAATACTGCATTTAGCCTTTTTCTGTTGACGTACATGATTACATGAAGCACCAGTCCTGGCAGGTGGAGTTTGCACCGCCAATATGGCAAAACATCTAAGGCACCAGCATGATATTGAGCTTCAACTGAATCTGCATTCAGAAATCAACTGCAATCATTTAGCTCAAAGGTCGCCTTATCCAGGAGACTCTAAAACCCTTTACATTAACAAAGCTTAACATTGTTTAATGTTCTAAAACAATGACCTAAATTTCTCTCTACTGATAAGTAATCTTCTGCTAAAATAATGAACCTTTATTTACCTTTAGTTATGAAAGCTTTAGTACATTATGCCACATTAAGCAGCTTTTTACTTATAATAGAATGTCATATAATTTTGGAATAAATCATATTGTAATGCCTAAAGATTTTCTAACTATTCTGTAATCAAAACATGGAATCGATATGCAGAATCAGAAATCAATAAAATGCAAGCTGCCAAACTAGGCAGCGTATCCCCAGTGTGGGCTGTACAGATGGTGAAGCTAAGAGACACTTTGTGTGTGTCCAACTGTAATACATCCCTCACTCCTTACTCCTTTGTCAGTGAACTGGCATTACTCCATGAATAGTCCTCAATAGTCCTTTTTCTGCAAAAAAACAAATTTACTAACAAAAATGTTCTTGAAAACCTTTGGGATTGTATATAAATGATCCATGTGCATGTTGTATCCAGACCAAAAGTAACTTCCATCAATGTGTGATATGACAGAATCATAAGACACACCGCCTATAGGAAAGTTGTTTTTTCCAGCACATACAGAAGTGTCCACAGTAAATCACTTTTTCAAGGCACCATACGTTCATCAACAGCAAGATTCCTGTGGGGATGATGAAATGCCTGTGTACATGGGGTGACTGACCTAGTGATGGAACAGCATCACCATCACTTTATATGACAGTGGTTGCTCACTGGGCGGACACCATGCATTTTTTCATTGCAGGTGCAATATTTTCCACATTTTCTTAACATTAATAAATGAAAAAGTGAGCCCTTTCATTGTGTATTCAAAGTTTTTAAAATTAAACCATTTACACATAACTGCAACCATGAAATGTATTTACATATGCATGACAAAAGTCTCTCCTTATGAAACGAATTGTCTGTTATGAAGCTTTGTGTGTGTCAGAGTCACCAGGCATTATTATTTTAGATTTAATGCAGACATTTCAGCCAAAGAAAGATACAGTGGAACCTCAAAATTTAAACTTAATTGGTTTCAGAATGCCTTTCAAACTCCAATTTGTTCAAATGCAGAAACAAGTTTCCCCATAAAATCCATTCTTGGCCCCAAATATTGTTTGTACATCTATAATGGCATGTAATCTTATGTTTATTTGTTATTTTGTAGGTCATTTTAATGACAGACACAAAGTTATATCAATACACAAGGTTATCTCGATGCTAGTTATATGTACAGGGTGAGTCAAAAGCACAGGAAACCCTTATATATATGGAGACTCCACATAGAAAGGACCCAGACTGCTCCACCTGGGAATGAAATCCAGGAATTTCCTGCTAGAGGTGACAGTGCTAACCACTCAGCCACTGTTCCACATAAATAAAGCAATGCCATACAATGCATAAAATTATAAAATTAACACAGAAAATTAGTAAAATTAAAGTGAAGTGCACTTTCGGCACATCTTTCGGTGCAGTCAGATTCCTGGGTCTGTCAGAATTTGTCAACAACAGAGATGCGTGATATGGCCATATTGAAGCTTCTTGCTCGGTGTGAAAACAACCCAGACAAGCTCTTGTTGGGAATGTAAAATTTTTTTTATGTCTTGTGATTACTGTACTGTACTGGAAAGAAAACATCTAACTGGATAAACAGCCATCTCAATAAAGTAACCATTTCACAACAAGGCAAAATTGCAAAAAACTAAATTGCAACAGGCAAAATAGCAAGTGGTCTTACGTAAAAATGTTAGCCCTAGTCCTGAAATCTTTAAAGGTTCCCGGACTTACTTGTACTTCATTGTTAACAGTAAATGAAAAAGAAAAAGAACAAACCAAACAAACTCACCTTTTCATTGCTCGAAAACTGTCAACCTGACAGTCCAAGGTTCAAATCTCACCTCTCCCAAGTTCAGATAAGCACTGTTTCTTTCTTGAATGTAAGCTTGTGCTTTGTGTGCTTGGAATATAAGATTGTAAGATCAGCTGGAAGTCATTCTGGAGAAGGGTGTGTGATACATTTAAACGTGATGCAAATGTGAACACATCCTCAACCCATACAACTGAAACGTCAAAAGTTAATTAGAGGTTTCTTAATTTTGATTTAATCTTTTTTTTAATCTCACAAAAGTATGGAAAAATAAACGGATTATATTATTACTAAGAAGAAGTATTCGAGATAACCATATATTGCTTTGCAGCCATTTTTATTATAGCCTTCAGCCTGTTTGGATGTTTGCTCATTTGTCCTTGCAGAACTGTTTGTATTGAGTCAAATATCAGGGTGAGCAGAAATGAAATGCTCTTTCCAAGTATATTTACACATATTCCACTGGAATCGGTGCTCTGACATGGTAATTCAAATACACTTAACTATGTGTACTCAAACCCTTAATTCCATTTTCCTTTCAATCCTGGCCCAGTGCCCATTCCAAACTGGAGAAAAGCACCAAAACAACAGCACTGTATCAACAACACACTCATCAATAGCTGACATTACCAAAAAGGAAAGGGATTATTTTGGCAAACTTGTCAAGAACTACAATATTGAGTTACATTCAAAAATGCCACTTAAATATTGTGCAAAAAACGACATACATAAAACTCTTGCTTGGTTTCCTCACTTCCAAAACACCTTTTAAGTGTTGTGAGAAAGAATGGCAACTTTCTTTTTTAAAATCTGCCTTTGGGATGGTATCTGCTATGATCCACATTTTTATCATTTCGAGGTTTGATTATTGCATATATTGTGATATGTTTATTCTTGCTGGTCTGCCTTCATGTTCCATATAATTTACAATGCTGTAGCCCATCTAATTCACAACCTACAGAAACTTTTTATTTCACTCCATTACTGAGATGATACCACCAGCTTAATATGCAGCCACAAATGTGTTAATCATTTCAGCAGTTGGGCACAGGATGCTGCCCACAAAAAGTTATTGCTAAATGCTTTTAATTGGTGGAATATTCTTAGTCCAGTATTGACACTGAAGTGTTTAAAAATTCAAGCAGTACTGCCCTGTCTGCTTCACTTTTACCAGTGCAACACACAATAACATGCCACCACCATGCCAATGCAATGCTAAGAATCATCCACCACCCTAATATACTGCTCACAAAAATTAAAGGATATTTCATTATTGAATATTTCATTTTAAAATATCCCCTAATTTTGTGAGCAGTATAGAACCTGCTCTGTGGTGTTAGAAAAACATAGACACTGCATTACAGTCTGCACCAATAAACAAAACATGGTAATTGAAAATGAGCTGATCAAATGGACAATGTAGAAACAAGGAGGTGGTTTTAACCTTTTGGCTATATTTCTACATATAACCTTTCATTCATCAAACACATTGTTCTAGATTTTTGGCCTCTGTGAAAGGAAACTTGTGTACAGATATGTTTTTGTTCATAATTTTATATGAAATTTGCTTGGTGTGAATGAAATCACTCAGAGTGACATAGCTGCTACTGAAGAGAAGAAAGGATGATAATGTGCTGTGAATATTAATGTGAGATTTGAGTTGTTAACAAGTTAAATATAAACCAGCATGTCGACATTTTTGAGAAAAGTGAAGCCTGTTTACAGATGGAAACATTCTTTAGGCTATGTCCTTCACCATAAAAGAAACAATTGTCGTGAATCCTGATTGCTCACTTGGGTGAATGGCTGAACATCTGCATAACAGTAGCATAACGGTTTGGATGTTTCGATTCTTTTGGCTACATATTTGCTAATTGTATTTACTGTTCTCTAGCATACATGGAACAATTTGTGTGCACGATCGCTAAATGGCAGCTGAGATGCTTCTGTACACATGATGAGAATAATCTTCAGCAGATGCACAGCCTGAGCTTACAGAAACTACTGGGTTATTTATATATTCATATGCATTAAAAGCTTGAAAATGGCAATTGAATGTAAGGCAATACTTTAAGTAAATACAGACTTGAAATAAATGAAATGTGAAATTAAATACATGAACATATAGTGAAACTTTATAGCCTTTAAAATCAACACAGTTTCAAAACATCACTGGGACAGCAGTGCTGACACTGAGGGTATGTCTGAAATCACACTTGCAGACTTATCTAATATAGGCTACAAACTATATATACAAATATAATATCATATAATATAATATAATACAATACAATACAATACAATACAATACAAACCGAATTCCAAAAAAGTTGGGACACTAAACAAACTGTGAATAAAAAATGAATACAAAGATGTGGAGGTGCCAACATCTAATATTTTATTTAGAATACAACACAAATAACAGATAAAAAGTTTAAACTGAGAGAATGTATCATTTTAAGGGAAAAATATGGTGTTTCCAAATTTCATGGCGTCAATAAATTCCAAAAAAGTTGGGACAAGGCCATTTTTACCACTGTGTGGCGTCCCCCCTTCTTCTTACAACACTCAACAGACGTCTGGGGACAGAGGAGACCAGTTTCTCAAGTTTAGAAATAGGAAT
>JAVSBV010054346.1:0-10799 GCA_033117975.1 Parotocinclus spilosoma
AGGATCTGTTCCCAGAAACACAAAGGAAGTAAGGTTACCAGCATTGTATATGATTGTGTTTTAAATGGTTTAGTTTAGAGTTTGGGTGGAGCTCCAGAAAGTGTTTGTGGTTGTAGTCTGAATGTGAAGTTCTATAGTGCCTCCTTCAGGCCATGTGGTTACACGTCTTGTTGTAAATACCCAGTTTATATTCGTTCAGTTTTGTGATGGTTTTCTCTCCTAACCTGGAAGCCTAAGATACTTGGAAAGTCTCTGCTCTGTAACCATGGTTCATGCATATGCATGGTTTCTGCATATTTAATAATTTATAAATCATATTGTTATTGTATTATGAGGTTGTTGTGTGTATTTTAGGCTGGAGATGTAAGCGCTATGGCCACAGGACTGGTGACAAAGAATGCCCCTTCTTTATCAAAGGAAACCAGAAACTGGAGCAGTTCAGAGTGGTGAGTTCCTCAAAGTTTGACCTTTCAAGATAATCTCATGCTGATCAAGTGCTAATGAACATGGCTGAGCTGAAGTAAAGAAGCAAATGTGGTGTGTTTATTACTGACCTATGTGGAGCCACATTCTCTGTGAAGCATGTTCTCTTTAAGTGCCCTGCTCTAAATACCATTTGGCCTGTCTTTTACAGCCCCAAATCAGAAAATGTTACACTATGGAAAATGCAAATATAAAAAAAAAAAAAAATCAGTGTTTTAATTTGACTTTTATTTCAGGGCATACAGTATGAGCCAAAAAGATTTAATGTTTTACCTGGTCAGCTTTTTTTCATTTGTTAAGAAACATAGTCACTTGCTTTTCAGACCTACAATACATTAGGGTGGGAGCAAATTAGGAAACAAAATCCCATTCCAATAACTGGAAGCTGTTAAAGCAGTAATGAGGGGAACCAATTCCATTTTAATGGCTATGGATTTGAAATGGGATGTCATAAGAACTCCTGAAGGTAGGTGTAATGTGTAGGTATTCCAATACCTTTTTTCTATTTAGTGTATATCAAATAATTCCCTAAAACAGGCCAGAAATTAGGTTATAAATGATCCAGATACTTCTTCCAACTCCATATAAGTAAAAAGGTGTATGGATTGCTGATTGTTCAGATGACACTTACTAGCTAGATAAGAATATCAATGATCTGAAATCATATCTGAGATCCCCTTGTTCGCATTCACTGCTGCGTGTTTATTTCTCAGTCTACAGAGAAGCCGGTTTGGTCCAACACCAGACAACACGGCAAACACACTGTGGAACACACTACTTATGCTCAAACTGCTCAGTCATTGGCAGTTTTTTGTGTTGTTGACTGCCAGGCTGAAAGCACCGCTTAGACCTGAGCTCAATTCTGCGCAGTCTATATCTACAATTCTGGCAATCCTGTACCTTTGGATGGTGTGCTGGGCCATCATTAAGAGCTTGGAAGAGATTGCTGTTGCAGTGCTGGGGAGCACTCCCCAGTCCAGCCTATAAGTGTTGTAGAAGAAGTGTTTGTTGTCCTGGTATTCTGTGATTTGATGGTGCTTAGAATGGAGAAATTTCAACATACATCTATGAGGGGTCTAGTCATTTACTGCTCATTCCCTGCCTCAGCAGAATACAGGTTGTTGGAGAAGGACAGGTAAGTTCTAGTGATCTCTTAAGCCAGTATTTTTTTTAGTTTTGTGTATTGATGTTTAAACCAAACCAGACAATGGAAAGTGTGCAGAGGACTGACTGAATTAAGAATTATATCAGCATTGCAACAGTAGAAGTAGTTCTGCTGTGGTTTTTCATAATGGAAACTGTTAGTCTCCCACTCCAGGATCTGTTCCCAGAAACACAAAGGAAGTAAGGTTACCAGCATTGTATATGATTGTGTTTTAAATGGTTTAGTTTAATAGTTAATGGTTTAAGGCTAGTAATTACACAATTAAACAAAATAATGATGTGATTTAAATTTGTGTATACTGTCCATAATACCATTAAAAGATTAAAGGAATTGCAGTGCATAAATAGAAAGAGTACAAGCTAAAACTAAAGTCATCATTGATCCCTCAGACGGCACTGCATCAAGAAACATCATTTATCAATGGCTGATATAACCAAAGTTTAAATTTGACATATCGTTGTCATGCGTTACATTCACAAATGTCACTTTAAATCTTGACTTGGAAGCACCTGGGATGGACTATCTCACAATGCGAAACAACATGCTGCACACATTACAAAGGCATTGCTGAAGAAGAGGAGCGTACAGCTATTCAAGTGTTCTCTCTGTTCTGTCTAATATAGACAGGTGTGTGCCTTTCCTAATCAAGTGCAATCACTTTAATTAAACACAACTGGACTCCAGTGAAGAAGTAGAATCATCTCAAGAAGGATAAGAAGAATGGACAGCTTGTGAGTTAAATATGAGTGTCACAGCAAAGGGTCTGAATACTTATGACTTTATGTGATATTTCATTTTTTCTTTTTTTTTAATCAATTTACAAAAAAATCTACATGTCTGTTTTTTTTCTGTCAAAATGGGATGCTGAGTGTACATTAATGAGAAATAAAATAAACTCTTTTGATTTTAGAAAATGGCTGCAATGAAACAAATAGTGAAAACTTTAAAAGGGTCTGAATACTTTCCATACCCACTGTATGTCAACTACTTCCCTAAATCAGGCATGTTTTCATGCACTACATTCACAAATGCCACTTAAAACCAATTTGGGCTTGGAAGCACCTGGGATGGACTATCACACAATGCAAAACAATATGCTGCACACATCACAAAGGCATGGCTGAAGAAGAGGAGCGTACAGCTATTCGACTGTTCTCTCTGAAATCCTGATGTGTCCCCAGCAGAGACTGGAAATTTTTAAAAACAAAAATATGAGACAATCCCATACTGTTGCGTGTCTTACGACGGGCGACCATTCCCATTTGGTCTTTGGATTGTGTTGCAGGCCTGAAATTTGGGAATGGATGCGTAATATCAAATGAAATGAAGTTGATCAGAAATAAAAATGTTACTGTCCGCAGTGAAATTAAAGTCAATTTAAATGTAAACTTTTTTAATTAGCATGTTCCATACTTTGCTGACTTGGGGCTGATTTAGAGCTAGTAATGTACAATAGTTTGAACTCATTCCAAGTTTTGTTGTATGAAGCAAAGATTTTAAAGCTGTTTTTTAATAATTGATATTTTGCTTACAGGCACATGAAGACCCAATGTATGACATAATTAGGGAAAACAAGCGCAACGAGAAGGAAACAAGGTAAATTTGCATTCACTAGCCTCAGATCTTAAGCTCTTAAACTGCTGTATTTTATACTTTGCCTTGCACTATACCCAAGTGACCTATACACAGTTACGTTAAGTAATGAACATTTTATTATATCCTGTCATGTGCAAGAGAAAGAAGATAAGTTAAAGCCTTTGTATGATAAATAATTGATAAATTAAAAGGGTCGGTGCTCAGCAGTGATCTATAACCTTTCAGCCTTGCATGCAGAATAACTATACTTTATCTGCTGAGACTGAGCAGTGCATTAGGGATCCATTTCATTTTAAGTAATGTAATGTCCGTTGTGGAAACATTGACAATATAGTTTGATTTGAAGGAACACTGTTATGACTCTGCATGTATTAATGAGTTCATAAAGATATAATAGAGACTGAAAAGTATGAAAATATTCAAATGCACCAGAAACCGTATTCATCTAAATTGAATGATGACATTTAATCACCTCTACTATCGTTCACTGGCACCCCGGGTAAATGAGATTTATAATGAAATTCACCATTTGTTTATTTAGCTAAAACGCTCACAACAAATTTTATTCTGAAGAAAAATAATCACAATATAATTACAATGGTAACTCAGAACTCTTGCACTTGCTTAAACTTGTGTGAGTCGAGTTGCGTGATTTCTTCCGGTTGAAAGAACACCTTCAGGCTGGGCAGTTATCATTAGAAGCTAGTGCAGTGTGTTAGTGCACACATAGAGTAAGTGTCTTGCTTTTTCTTTTCCAATCTATTACCGACTAAATGACATTAGGTTTTCAACACTTGATTATAAAATAAGCTCTAAGCTTATTTTAGAAATAAGCATAAGCTTATGCCAATGCCAGCTTGTATGTTCTACAAGAAAGCTCAATTTTCCAAATAACCCTTCCAAATAAACTTTTTTCATGGCGGTGGTATCTGATGGATGGTGGCTACTTTTTCCAAGAGTGATTCGTGTTCCTTACCATCATCAAATGTATTCAGAAATGTATTGGGAAAAACTGTACAATGCACTGGAGGATTGAGTACCCTATTAGGCCACCACAAACCTGGCGACAGTGGCTGGCTGTTGATGGTAGGATATGTAATGGGTGCCATGATGACAAAATTCCTTCCGCTAAGAGCCTTGAAATATTCCAGACAGAGACAGCAGGGTTGTATTCTATCCTGGTGCTTTATTCTTTTGTCAGTGTATATATACTCCAGTGAAACATAAAGTCTGGGATTACTGCTTAAGTTTCTATATTCCTCTGAGAAACTTAAAGTAAAATATAAATGGGAAGATCTAAAAGGTAAATTTTCTTTAACAACTCCTCATCAGGGGTACCAGAATTGTTAAGGGGACTGTATTTGATGACTTGCTTATGGGATTTAATTGAAGACCACTATTGTGAGCTCCCAGTGATGACATAATCATGTCATATCATCTCTCCACAGTTACCTAACTATTCAGTGAACTGCAATGCTTATGAATGTATGGACAATGTGTTCCTGCTACAAATGGAGTATTTAGACACCCAATCAAAGCACACTGAGTAATTGTGATGTTTTTTGTGCAGCTTGGAAAGGTTGTTTAATGTCTTTTGATGGAGGCCTGTCACCATTTGCATAACACAGCAGGCAGAACTTATTTTGGCAAAATTGATAGATGTCTTACTGTAATAAACACGCCAGTGAATATTTTGATGATTCTGTTCATACTGTTCCTTTCACTGGGATTATTATAATGTATGTTAATTACAGGGAAGGGAAGTTTGTATACGTATACTATTGTTACTTTGTTACCTTGTTAATACCAGGTCAGACCCCTTGTTGCTCTCTCAGCGCTGCATACATTTTTTGTGGTTTAGATTCAACAAGGTCCTGGAAACATTCCTTTGGGATTTTTGATTCCGTGTTGACACAATAGCATCACACAGTTACTGCAAAATTGCTGGCTGCACATCCATGATGCACATCCCAGAGATGCTCTTAAATTGACATCTGGTGGTTATAAAGACAGTTTGGTTACAGTAAACTCACTGTCATGTTCAAGAAACCAGTCTGAGACCATTTGAGCTTAGTGAGACGACACATTAAAAATACTCAGGTAGGCTGTGGTGTTTAAACTGTGCTCAATTTGATTTAAGGTGTTCAAAGAGTGCCAAGGAAATTCACACCATTACACTATCACCATTCTTAACTGTTGATAACCAAGTCAGGATGGAATTGCGCTTATTATGATCTTTATGCAAATTCTGACCCTACCACCTGAATGTCTCTGCAGAAATTGAGACTCATCAGACCAGGAAATGTTTTTCCAATCTTCTGTTGTCCAATTTTGTGGAGCCCATGCGAATTGTAGTTTAAATTGCCTGTTCTTACGTGACAGGAGTGGCACCCGGTTTAATATTCCCTGCTGCAGCCCATCTGGTTCAAGGTTTGCAGTGTTGTGCATTCAGAAGATGCTCTTCTGCAGACCTTGGTTGTAACAAATGATTATTTGATTTTATCATCAGCTTGAACCAGTCTTGGCATTCTCCTCTGGCATCAGGACAATATTTATGTCCAGAGAACTGTTGCTCACTGAATATTCACTGTTTATTGGACAATTCTCTATAGACCCTATAGACCCTAGAGATGCCTTGCATGCAATCCTAGCAGGTCATCTTGACCATGTCTACGTGCCTAAATGCATTGAATTTCTCCATGTGGTTGGATGATTACATATTGTTGAGCAGCTGTACCTAATGAAGTGGCCTGTGAGTGAGTTACATATCACTTTTCTATAAAGTACTCTATTTCAAAGGGGTTATATTAACTTTTTCTAGTTTTGATATTTTTATTACACTACCCTTTTGGCAGCTTTGAAATGAGAAATCTGCCAAGTTAGGTCTTGGGATTTGTGATTTCTAGCAGTGTGTGTCTTGAAACGTTACATTTAAACAGAGAATTTTGTCTTGTTTTATTGATTGTTTGCCATAGCGCGTCAAAACGAAAGCATAGTTTATTAAAAGCTAGAGTTGGAAAAACAGTTTCAGTGAGCTTTGGAAGTGATGCAACCATCTCAGCATGTGGAGAAAACAAATCGATAGGGGAGAGAGGCAGTGGGTGGTGACTGTGTGGTTCCCAAGGATACAGACCTCAACTCTAATGAACACTGATACAGTTTTTGACTTGGTTTCTTATGTTAGGGAAAAATAATTTTGGTGCATTACCCTCTGATTTCGACCGGTCACTGAATCGGCAGGGTTTATTTAAAAGGAACGCTGATGCATGTCCTAAAGAACGTACTTTACCTGATGATGCTCTTCCCAACTTAATGTGCCACTGAACAAGCCATTGCTTGTGTGCTAAACCGTTTATAAATAAACAGGGTAGATGCTCAGTAGTGATCCGTAGCCTTTCAGCTTTTTTATTTAAAGTGACTGTGCTCATGAAGGAATCTGCTGAGACAGAATTATGTTAGACATTCATGTTAGTTTAACTGATTTAATGTACTGTGTGCAAACATTCAGGATTTCTGTTTCTTTGAATAGAAACTGCTCATTTCCTGCAGGTATGAAATTAGTTCATAAATAGATTTTAGAGGCTGATTACATTCAAATGTTTTATTGCACCAGAAAACATATTTGGCTTACTGTAATTATGGCATAATGTGGTGACAAGATTTGATGCACTGCCTGTCAATGAGGGTTGGCAGCATATGCGTAACAAAGGGGATTTCACTGAGTGCTGCTGATGCATGTTCCGGTGTAAGTAAGTGTTATGTAGGCTGTCACTGGCTGCTTATGAAATCATCAGGATTTATTATTAAGGAACGCTGATCCATGTCCCAAAGAAACTTGATTGTATGGTAATTGGTTGGTGGTTAAATTTAACGTTGTCCATGAACTTAAGTAAGATTTGGAGTTAATGTTTTGGATTTGAGTGTATAAT
This sequence comes from Parotocinclus spilosoma, assembly GCA_033117975.1. Taxonomy (NCBI): domain Eukaryota; kingdom Metazoa; phylum Chordata; class Actinopteri; order Siluriformes; family Loricariidae; genus Parotocinclus; species Parotocinclus spilosoma. The sequence continues at coordinate 7,174 of JAVSBV010054346.1, forward strand.
GTGTGTAGTTCAAATCCGCTACAAAACAGAAACCTACCCGGTACGTTTGTCACTGTTAAAGCTCATGGTCGACTAGATTCATTAATGTGTCATAAATACAAAGTTGATTATTATAATGACATTATAATGTCATGTCTTTGTATTGATAACTCACTTTTACCTAAGATAAAGGCAACCCAAGCCCACCTGTGTATATAATAACTATAAAGTGCAACACCAAATCACACATATCAGTTTGTATTGTGTTACCGTTCCTTTCCACCACACTTAAGACGTTTTGGCTCATTGTTTTGGATTTCAAGCGATTTAGTGTTTCAGGTGTTATTTTGTTCCGTTCTTCCTGCAAATGCGTCTTAAGATGTGCAACAGTAGAGAGTCATCATTGTTGCATTTGTTGTTTTAAAAGTCTTTACACATTTTCTATTGGGAACAGGTCAGGACTGCAGCCAGAAAAATGTCACTGAAATAGATGTCATCTTAACAGCAGCATAAATTACCTTTGCCAAGAGCATTGAGCTGACTTTGTACTTGTTGGCTAAACGGTATACTTGGTGATACATACTGATTTATCTGACCACCATACAAGTGGATGCTGCTTCTGCACATGGTTAACATAAGGATTATGCTGTAAAGTAACATTTGTGAATCTAACTTTTGTATTGTAGTGCTTGATTAAGGTATGTGAAAGTAATTCCATGTGGTTATATCAGCTGTTGATGAATGACTGTTCTTGGTGCAGTACTGTTAGGGATTAAAAATTATTCCTGGATACTGCTGTTGTACCAAATCATGATTATAATCATGTCATCACCAGTTCAAAATCATTAAGTTTTGTAGCCTCATTACTACCCCAAAATTTCCCTGACACCCTTTTTGGAAGGTGTTGTTGTTGTTAATTGATTATGCTACATTGGAGCCAAATCTGAGTAGACATCACTAGTTATGATGTTACAGTTGGTATTAATGTAGCCTTGTGTTTGTTGTTGAATGACATAAAAAAAAACTACATAAACCAAATTATATTGTTCATGTGTCATGTGTTTACCACAGGATCCAGCAGCTGAAGCAGCTTTTACAGGATACAACATCTGACTCTGACTCGAGTTCCTCCTCTGGCCACTGCCACAAGAAAAAGAAGAAAAAGGAAAAGAAGAAGAAAAAGAAGAGAAAACACAAAAAGAATAAGAAGCACAAGTCAAAGACTGGTGATGACTCAGACTGAGAAAGCAGGCTGGTGCCAGCATCTCTTTCTAGAGATGATTGTGATTATAGAAGCTGCTATAGAGTCCCAGCAGCCAGAGCTCTTCATTCTAGCTGCCCTTCCTCCCAGCCTGACCTCTCCCCTAGAGCTACTTAATAATACATGCAGGCCTTCATTCCCGTCATTGGGGATGGTTTGCTTTTGTGACATCTCCATCGGCTTGCACATTGCATGCTCATATCTGACTGTCATCGTACGAGTGAATCAGGCTTTGACATTGTGCCTGTCCAAAGATGAAGACATAACAGATATGAAGTGAATTCTTGTTTAACTACTGTATCTTTCTCTGTGGTCTCTGCATGGATTTTGCAATGGTTTCTTTATACATTGTGGTTTATTTTTAGTTATATAAACTATAATAATAGGCTTATTTGATTGTTGGAGAAAAGACTACACATTTACAGAAAATATAATAATTAACTAATTAAACAGTAATGTCATATTTGGTTTTGTTTAATATGTGGATAGCAGATTATCCTATGCCAGTTAGTGTTTTAGTCTGCTTTAATTTTTAGATATTATAGGTATCATATATTGGCATTTCATATGGGTTTCATATGGCTTCCTGTGGTACATTTTCACATAAATGTTGCAACTGGTCCTGTACATCCTTCACATTCATAGTTAAATGGTTGAATGGGGATAAATCTGGTGGAGACATTCCTGGAATACCGTTGTGCTTGGGAGAGCATTATCCTGCAGAAAAATGCCAGTTGGAAGCCCTGCCATAAGAGGCAACACCTTAGTATGTCCTGCACATATCGCTGTGCTATACTGTCCCTTGTATCACTACAAGCTGTGACGGATTTTCATATGCACTGGCTCCCCAGATCATCACACCAGCAGTTGGGGAAGTGTGGTGTACACAGCACCAAGAGGCCTGCAAACACGACTGTTGTCAGAATCAGAATTTTTTTAGTTCATGACCCTACAGCAATTGAAGGCAACAGTGACTGGTTGGCAATGCCAAGACTTGTACTGGCTACTGTAAAACACATTTCCTTCTGCTAAGTTCCTGGAAATGGTACGGGCAGATGTAAGAAGTGTCACCTGTGTCTGGATGGTGGACAACGAAGCTAAAGAAAACGAAGCTGAAGAAAAATCAGCCTCTGAGAATGTTTTATAGGGTAGTGGGTGAAGAAGTTTACACTCTCTTGTGGTAAGAACTAGTCTATAATGAGACCCGTTGGCAGGTGTGCTCACACAATTGCTTGCAATATTTTGCAGCAACCCGACATTTGTAACTGACTGTGTGCCCTTTGATACACTGGGTTAGTGCCCTTTATTTTGTTCTGTGCTGCCAAAAAATCAGAAGGTATTCTGTTTGTCAGTCAGTTGCTGTATTTATGTGGCTTTGCATGGACGCTGAATTTGGTTCAGTAAGCTTCCTTAAAAATAACCCATGTTCAATAAACAGACAATCACATTTTGCCTAAACGAATACCAAACATAGTTTCCATGTCGTTGAGAGCACTGCATTCTCATTTATTCTTGTGCATAATGATATGGTATCACATTTTCTGCAGATTTGTCGACTGCGCATTCATGATGTGTCTCTCTTGGTCCACCACATCCCACAGAACTCAGTTATGTTGATGTTAAGCTTTGTGACATGACTTGTAGAATATGGTGTGCTGAAGTCATAAAGACATGGTCAGAAACAATACTCCAGAATGTGCCAAGAAAATCCCCCACATCATTATGCTATTACCATCAGCCGGAACTGAGGATACAAAGCATGCTGAATCCAGGCTTTCCCCAAATTCTGACCCTAGTATCCAAATGTCCTCTGACCTCTGGCATCAACGAAGCATTTTTGCCCAGAGAACTGTTGCTCACTGAATATTTTCTCTTTTTTTGGACAATTCTCTGTAACCCCTAGAGATGGCTGTGAGAAAATCCCAGTATATCAGCAGTTGTGAAATACTCAGACCAGCATGTCTATCCCCATTCTGATGCTCAGTTTAAACCTTAACAGGGTGTCTTGACCATGTCTACTTTTCCACTGTGTGATTGGCTGATTACGGTAGATATTTGCCTTACGAAGCAGTTGGACAGGTTTACCTAGGTGAGTGTATGTCGACTACTGTGCTTAATAATTGATAATAGATCTTTAGCAGCACTGGTATTTTCTGTATTTGCTGCTCAGACTAGGTACTTTTTAAGATGTTAGGAATTTTCTTTTTTACTTGCTTGGTCATTGCACATGATGTGCTTTTTATTTTGTTATTTGCAGTATCACCTCTCCTAGAGAAAATAGGTACTTAATACAGACCAACAAATTGCTCTTGTAGCCCTTTCATCTTCATGCATTTCTCAGGGTCATTTTACAAAAATCCCTCTTGATAGGAGCAGAATCACATTG
>JAVSBV010054357.1:0-10799 GCA_033117975.1 Parotocinclus spilosoma
CACTCCTTAAAGTATAGGACAGGTAACTGCATTTAGGATCTAGTACGTACATGTAGTAATAGAACAAATACAGGTTATGGGGTTTCATAATCAAAAGCAGAAAATAATCTGTCAGAGACTGAAAATTTTAGTTTGTAATATTCTTATCAGTGGCATGCTAAACATGTGTCATGTTTTAACTGTAGATACTTAGGACAAATGACTAAATGTTGCACAGGCAAATATATCAACACACTAACACATTTGATCATATTCCGTTCATGCCTAACAATTCCATTGTGCTAACCAACTTTTGGCATCGTTTGCATGTTATTAAGCGCCCATTTATTTTAATGCATTAATATGTTTTTAGGTTGTGACCTTTAGGTTGTGACCTTCATGTATGAGCATGTGCAGGTTTTGGAACAGATTAAATGTGATGTGTGTATGTGGGGGAGTCTGGTTGTAATCTGTATCTATTCTTTGCATGTTTTCTGTTTCATAGTCACCCAACATCATGTTGCAGTGCAGCAGAGATCATGTCTGTGCTCTTTTTTTACATCATGAAGTACAAAACACAGGATCCACGCAATCCCAACAATGATCGCTTTGTTTTGTCCAAGGTATCAAACGCACAACAGCTGTAGCAAATATAGACTGTTGAGCAACTGAAGTTGTACATCAAGCAAGAATGGGGAAGAATTTCCACCTACAAAGCTTCAACAATTACACAGTTCCCAAATGCTTATTGAGTGTTTGTTAAAAGGAAAGTTGATGTAATACAGTGGTAAACATGTCCCTGTCTCAACTTTTTTGGAACGTGTTGAAGGCATCATATTCAAAATATGAATATGAAACAGTGAATATTTGCAAAAAAATAATAAAGTTGATTAGTTTGAACATAAGTGTATTTAATTGAATATGGGTTAAAAATTGTATAAGACAGGGATTCAGTATAATGCACAGCCATCACAGAGTCTAGATACAATCCACAAAGTCTGCTAAAATCTTACAGTGTCAACACAGAATTATATTATACTGTATGATTAAACAAAACTATATTTAGTCAAATATATCATGTTTGATTGAAAGCCTGTCTGTGTGTGTATTTGAAGGGCCATGCTGCTCCAGTGCTCTATGCTGCCTGGGCAGAAGCAGGTTACATTAAAGAACGTGAGCTGATCAACCTCCGAAAGATTGACTCCATCCTGGAGGGTCACCCAGTTCCAGTAAGCTCAAACACACATGGACTACAGACTACTGCTTTTTTAAATCCTACTTTTCTTGTGTAATTTACTGTGCTAGTGCATTGTGTTACATAATACTAATGTTACTCATTAAATAGGAACTCTGACAGTGGCAGATAGCTTTATGCAAGAAAGATTTGACATGTTGCTTCCAGTACAGTTTAGCTGTACTTCTACATTTTACGTTTTCGGCAAAGTTGAGACTGGAGACTTCAGATAAAAAATATACAGTGTCTCTTACATACAGTTGTGGCAAAAAGTTTTCTAAATGGAACAAACTTTGGTTTTCACATAGTTTGCTGCATATTTTTTGTGGTGTTAAATTGTATAACTAAAAAGTACATTGTGAAGAGTGGTCAGATGAGTTGCAATTAATCATCCCGGTCATTCCATGACCCTATAACCAAAATCAGTGTATTCTAGCCACTGCATTGCGACCATACAAAATGGCCTGCTAACATGATCTTAGAGATGATTTTGTTAGCACAACAGAAAAGGTTAATTAGGACAAGACGGCTGATATCACTCTGTCATGCTGATTAGAAAAGCAGACCGTTTGCTTTTAAAGGTCTAGAGGTGCTTTTAGAATAAAATAGAATAGAAAGCCATTATTGTCATTATACACAGCATACACAGTATTCCTGGTGCAACGAAATTGGAAGAAACAAGTACAGTTATCATTGCATTGCCTCAAAAGGATTTCACAGGCAAGAACATTTCTGCTTGTAAGATAGCAGATATCAACCGTTTATTGAATCATCATCACAAAAAATGGTTCAGTTGCAGTAAAGAAGCCTTTAGGGCACCCAAGAAAGTCAAGCAAACGTAAAGACCGTCATCTAAAGAGGACACAGCTTTTAGATCGGGTCACCACCAGTGCAGAGCTTCCTCAGTAATGCTTGAGGGCAGATGTGAGTGCATCTGAACACACAGAGAGATGAAGGCTTTGGGAGGATGACTCGTTTTTGAGAATGGCAGCAAAGAGACCACTTCTCTCCAAGAAAAACACCAAAGACATACTGATATTCTGCAGGAAGTATAGGGACTAGACTACAGAGGGCTGGGGTAAAGTTATTTTATCTGATGAAGCCCCCTTCAGACTGTTTGGCACATCTGGAAAAAATATTGTCCGGAGAAGAAAAAGTGAGCGCTACCATGAGTCCTGTGTCATACCAACAATCAAGACCTAATGCACCATCCAGGGAGTTTACTCAAAAAAATTGTCCAAGGACACTGCCATAAATAAGCAATGAAAGGTATCAAAACATCCTTTAAAAGTAACTTCTCCTAGCACAATGCTTTTTCCAGCATCATAGGGTACCATATCATAAAAAAGTGATAACCAAATGCCTCGGTGAATAAGACATTCAAATTCTGGTTCCATGGCCAGGAGACCAAATATAAAAAATGTATGTGTGTATATATATCTAATACTTATTTTCCCCACTGTATGAATTCTTCCTATGAAATCAAATGTTGCTCTGTTTTCAGTGTCTTGTTTAGGATTTAAACAAATTGTGTGCGTCTTTTCACAGAAACAGCAGTTTGTAGACGTGGCCACCGGCTCTCTTGGGCAGGGTCTTGGCGCTGCCTGTGGGATGGCCTATACTGGAAAGTACTTTGACAAGGCCAGGTAGAACACAATATTTTAACATATATGTTGCATAAAAGCAGCATATAGGGAACTGTGCACAATCCACATACTGCAGATTCAGCATTCTACACTCAACAACTACAGCAATAGATATAAACCAGCATACCTTATGTGTACATGCAAATACGATAAAGTCTACTTAAGTCTAATTACACATGTAAGCTGTCAAACATTTGCTGCCTTATAGATCTAATTCGTGCTCTGCTGTCTTCTCTGTTACCCCCGTTTTGTCTATTCTGCTCTAAGAATCAGTTTTTAGAGAAATCCAGTTTATCCACATTAACCTTTTTTCCTTATTCAGTATTTCATTTTTTGTATGTGACCGTCACTCACATGTGAATGTCATTGTAGTTAACATACACTCACACTCATACTCACACACACTAGGGGCACTTTAGTGATACCAATTAAACTAACCTGTCTTTGGACTGTGAAAGGGAACCGGTATACCTGGAGTAAACCCACGAGGACATGGGGAGGACATGCATACTTCACATGAAAATGACCCAGTCCACTCCATCTGGAGATTGAACCCAGGACCATCTCTCGCTGTGAGGCAACAGTGCCGATTGAAAACATAAAAAATAAAATCAATATTAATTTAATTTAAACTAATACGGTTGGAAAAGCAACCAGACCTGATGAAATAATTGAATACAACCCAAATTCCAATTAAGTTGATACCTTGTGTAAAACATAAATAAAAATAGAATACGATGATTTGCTAATCTTTTTTAACATGTATTCAGTTGAATACACTACAAAGAGAAGATATTTAATGTTTAAACTGCTAAAATGTATTATTGTTTGCAAATATTTACTCATTCTGAATTTGATGCCTGTAACACGTTCCAAAGAAGAAGTTGGGACAGTGGCATGTTTACCACTGTGTTACATCACCTTTCCTTTGAACAAGTGTTTGTGAACCAAGGACACTAATTGTTGAAGCATTATAGGTGGAATTCTTTTCCATTCTTACTTGATAGGTGGAATTCTTTTCCATTCTTACTTTTCCATTCTTACAATTTCAGTTGCTCAACAGTCTGTCTCCGTTATCGTGTTTTGCGATTATTAATATGCCACACGTTTTCAGTGGGAGTCAGGGCTGGACTGCAGGCAGGCCCGTTCTCTTTTACTATGAAAAAGAGTAGGCAGCATATACTGTCATAAATGCTGGCTTTTGAATTTAGCGCTCATAACAATGTGGACAGTCCTTTTCCTCTTTGATTTCCAAAAACAATTTGAAATGTCCACTTTTCCACTTTGTGTCAGTCCATCTCGGATGAGCTCAGGCCCAGAGAAGCCGTTTCTGAGTGTTGATATATGGCTTTTGCTTTGCATGGTTTTAACTAGCACTTGTAAATGGAACGATAAACTGTGTTCACTGACTATGGTTTACTGAAGTGTTTCTGAGCCCATGGGGTAATATCCATTACAGAAGGATGACAGTTTTTAATGCAGTACTGCTTGAGAGATCGAAGGTCACGGTGTTTCAGTGTTATTTTTCGGCCTTGCCTCTTACTTGCAAAGATTTCTCCAGCTTCTCTAAATCTTTTGATGATAGTTTGGACTGTAGATTATGAAATTCCCAAATACTTTGAAATTGCTCAATAAATAACTTTCTTAAACTGCTGTATTTCTTACGCAGTTGTTTACAGAGTGGTGAACTTCTCCACCATCCTTGCTTGTGAATGGCTGAGCTTTTCCGTGATGCTCCCTTTATACCCAATAATGACACTCATCTGTGGAATGTTCCAAACAGGTGTTCTTTGAGCATTCCTCAACTTTCCCAGTCTTTTGTTGCCCCTGTCCCAACTTTTTTGGAACATTTTCAAGGCATCAAATTCAAAATGAGTGAAAATGTACAGAAACTAATCAAGTTTATCCGTTTATCCGAACATTAAATATCTTGTCTTTGTAGTGTATTCAATTAAAAATGTGCTGAGAAGGATTTGCAAATCATCATATTCTGTTTTTATTTATGTTTTACACAACGATTGTAATGCAATCTTTTGCTTTAATTACAGTCATTACTTTGTTGTAATTTTTTTAATCTGAGGATTGTTTATAGTGGGGCTGATCACTTCCAAACAAAGCATTTTACTGATAAACTTAATAAAAATAATTCAAAAGAAGCGGCTAATGCTAATTGTTCCAAAACTGCCCTTAGTGTGTGTATGTGTGTGTGTCTTTTATTAAGGGACGGAGGATAAAATGGGTTGGCATGGTAAGCCCCTGTAAAAAGATATGGCCAAAGTAGTGATAAAGGAAATACAAGGCCACATTACAAGTAACAGCAAGAAATTGAGCCCTCCTCTGAGTATGAGTGTTTATGTATGTATGTATGTATGTACCGGTGTGCGTGTGTATGTGTATGTGTATGATTGTGTGTGTGTATGATTGTGTGTGTGCACCCTACAGTATGATGGATTGGTGCCCTGTGCCTTGTGCTGCTGACTAGGCTTCTGCTTTCAAATGATCCTGACTAAGATTAAGCAGTGAAGGATGTGACAAAGAGTAAGGATTTTGGCAGGGCATGATGATTTTCTATAGGCTGAACATATTCACCTGGTACCTCAGAATACCCGAGGCTAGTGTAGCCTGTGAGCCTCTTTATTTACACAGTGTACAGGTGTAGTGCTGCCACTGTAATTAAAGCACTGGACTTCTTGAGTTGCTTGACTCAAGTTTTAATTAATGCTTTCATTTATTGCAGATTTGTCTGTTTGAGCCTTGTCTGCTGGTGTGTAGCTTGTGTTGAAGGTTTGTGAATCTATTGAGTTAATTGATGTTTTTTGTTTTTGAGTGCTTTCTTGGTTTTCTGATTTGCACTACACTGCGTTGTAAATGCTGTGACCAAGACCAGGATAAAGTGGAGGTAAAACCATTCTCATGACAGAATCAAGAGTGGACTCTGACTCGCTAAACTGTCACCCTAGGTTTGCTCAATTTGGGATTGGCTATAGAAGATAACCTAATACTGTTAAGCTGCTAAGACAATGCTCCACTGTAAAAAGTGTTGTATAAATAAATCTAGCTTTACTTGTGCTGTCAAGGGTAATCATTACAGTGTGTTTAGTTTGATACGAGGTGCATTCATGTTTGTTTGGACAGGATATTGCTTTTATGGTGAAGGTGGGTTTCATTTGATATTGTTCACTGTCCTGTCTTAAGTCATTGATTTAATATAAATACGTATTCACATGAATTTTTAGATATGTCCATGTCTTTGCATATATATGAGTGCGTGTTTTTGTATTTGGAAAATGTGTGTATGGACAACATTTCAACAGCAAATAATAGCTGGTAAGGGGTATCCAACTGTAGTTCAATCTAAATAAGAGACTTTAAGTAACGTTTGTATTATCAATAAAACTCAGATTTTGTTCAAAACAATGGCCATGCCTACAGTACAGTATGTGGATACGTTACAGTCATTTCACAACCAGAGGCATTACATTTTTTCTGTAATTTCTCACATTAAATGCATTAAACATGTTTCTCAAAAAGAGAAAACAGAGCAGGATCCACAATCTAATAAGCTTTTATGTGTGATCGAACTTAAAAACTTGCTCTAAATTGTTTTGGTGCATTCCCAATTTGCAAAGGCTGTAATAGATTATTTTAACACAATACCTACTATGTTCCAGATAATATGTACACAGCTTCCAGAAATCAGATTAAACTTATTTCAGTGTCATTTTAGTGACACTGAAATAAGTTTAATCTGATTTCCATATTTAGAGACCCTTACAAGGATCCCAGTCATATATACAGAGAGCTAACTGGACACAGTAAACAAGCCTTCAGTTTTTCTGATACTGTATCTTTCTGAGGTGCAGTTACCGTGTGTACTGTTTGCTGGGTGATGGCGAGATGTCGGAGGGCTCTGTGTGGGAGGCCATGTCCTTCGCTTCCTTCTATCAGCTGAACAATTTGGTGGCCATTCTGGATATCAACCGACTGGGTCAGAGCGATCCAGCTCCACTGCAGCATGACGTGGAGAAATACAAGAAACGATGCAAGGCTTTCGGGTTTGTTTGTGCTTGAAATAAGAAATGACAATTAGAATTACTAATACAGTGGCTATTCATCCCCCTTGAACTTTTCAATCTTTTGCCACATTTCAGGCTTCAATATTAATTTGAAGATATCAAATTCTATTTTTTTTGTGAAGAATCAACAACAAGTGGGACACAATCGTGAAGTGGAATGAAATTTCTTGGATATTTTAAAATGGGGCGTGCAAAATTATTTATCCCCCTTGCGTTAATACTTTGTAGCACCACCTTTTGCTGCGATTACTGCTGCAAGTCACTTGGGGTATGTCTCTACCAGTTTTGCACATCAAGAGACTAAACATTTTTCCCATTCTTCCTTGCCAAGCAGCTCGAGCTCAGTGAGGTTGGATGAAGAGCGTTTGTGAACAGCAGTTTTTAGCTCTGTCCACAGATTCTCGATTCGATTCAGGTCAGGACTTTGACTTGGCCATTCTAACAGCTGGATACGTTTATTTGTGAACCATTCCATTGTAGATTTTGCTTTATGTTTTGAATCATTGTCTTGTTGGAAGATAACTCTCCATCCCAGTCTCAAATCTTTTGCAGACTCCAACAGGGTTTCTTTCAGAATGGCCCTGTATTTGGCTCCATCTATCTTCCCATCAAGTTTTACCCTCTTCCCTGTCCCCTGTTTTCTTTAAAATATTCTATGAAATTTGCTTAGCTATATAAATATTATGCATTATTTACTTTTAGAAATAGTTGGTGATGTGGTCTCTTTTTCCAATTGGTAGACCCACTTTCTCGAAAAAGTACTGGGATCCCTGTTTAATGGCTTCAGTTTCTTGGCAATATGATCCATGTACAGTACTGTGCAGCAGTTTTAGGCCACCATTAGATTAGAAATATTATTGTTTTAACAATGGTATAACAACCATATAAAATTTGTTCTATAAGAAAATACAGGAAATTTGTATGCAGTGTTAAAAATATATAAAAAACGTCTTTTATACATTACGGTGGTAAGTATTTAGTGTGACTTTCCCTGACACTTGAGCAGTAGCAGCATCATTTGGATGCCAATTTGACCCTAGAGCCCGAAAAAACGTGATTAGGAATGGTCTTTTTGGAAGGTTAGCAGTAAGAAGCCGGATTTTTAGAACGGGAACAGACTGAAAAGTCTAAGAAATGCTAAACCTCACAAGTTTTAAATGTTTAGGTCCAGTCATCAACAATGTGTGTTATATGGTCATTATACTTTTACTAAAACAATAGACCTAATAGTGACCTAAGACTAAATGAACATTTAAAAACTGAATTTCTTATGTTGTTCATTTGTTATGTTGGAGAATTATGGATGTAGTAACCAGTTTACTGAAGATGGAAAGGTTCTGTACTGAAAGACTGTAGCTACTTTTTACTCAGTGTTTTCCTCTTTATAACACACATTTAATGTGCATTTGTAGGTGGTTGCTGTCATAGTGGATGGCCACAGTGTGGAGGAACTGTGTATGGTTCTGTGCCAGCCAAACAATCAACCCACTGCCATTATTGCCCACACCATTAAGGGCAAGGGCATTACAGGTACAACTCATACTGCAATAAACTTAGTTATACAAATATAGCTACATCATAAAATATCAGATACACAGTGGGAAAAAGAAGTATGAATAAGTTGATACACTGCCAATATTGTGAGTTTTCTGGTGCTTCACGGTTGAGATGGTGTTCTCATCCTTCTTCTTCCTCCAAACACGGCAAGTAAAGTTCATTCCAAAAATTTTGATTTTGGTCTCATCTGACCACATGACCTTCTCCCATGCCTCCTCTGTATACCAGTCTTTCTGGTGTAATAGTGTTTTATTTCAAATAAAGTTGAAAGAAAAGTCCGCACAGTGAGAAGGTATTAATAATATGTCCATGGATAATATTTTTGTCTCATTTGTTTAACTGGATTATCCTTACCTATTTTAGGACTTGAAAATGTAATGATTTAGGTCATATATGTGCATGAATATATAAACTTCTAAAGGTTTCACAAACTTCTAACTATTTACATGCATAAATGTGTCTTTTTTATCTTAGTATGTTAGTAAATTTCATTATGCTACAAAAACAGTATACAGCTTCAGAGTGTCGGCTAAGGTGCAACTCATACTGCAATAAACTTAGTATACATGCACTGTAAACATCAGTTATACAAATACAGCTACATCATAAAATATCAGATACACAGTGGGGAAAAGAAGTATGAATAAGTTGATACACTGCCAATATTGTGAGTTAGCCGACACTCTGAAGCTGTATACTCAGCTTGGACATTCATTACGTCCTTCTGAGTTTTTAGTTGCACTTTGTATGTTAGCAGTCACCATCTGTTGCTATACATAATCAGCACCTGTGTATGCTGTCTATAAGAGAATCTGGTCCACCATAACATCACCGTACACCAGCTATTATTTGTAATAATATACAGTTATCAGCTGGCAGTGTTATGGTAATGGCTATGGTAATGATAGTGAAGGGCACTTGTGTGGTTGCATTAGCAACCACAGGAAATAGCAGCTAGGAGCAAACTGTAAAAGTAGCTGATGATCAACCACATGAGTAATATTCTGAAATTATTGTGGCAAATTATACATCAAGAACAACATGGGTGAACCTAATAAACTGATAATATACTGTAACATCCCTATGAATTTAATCGTGCCAAAAAACATTATAAATAAAGTACCTGACGTGTAAAATGTGTGCATGTAATTTTCAAGGTATAAGTGATAAAACGGTGCTCCCCAAGGGTGCCCCCATAAACCCTGGATTATGTTTGCTTAACTCTATCTTTGGTGTGTGTGTGTGTGTGTTTGTGTTTTATTAAGGGACGGAGGATAAGATGGGTTGGCATGGTAAGCCCCTGTCAAAAGATATGGCCGAAACAGTGATAAAGGAAATACAAGGCCACATTACAAGTAACAGCAAGAAATTGAGCCCTCCTCTGCCTACTGAGGATGTGCCATCTGTGAGCCTTAAAACATACACATGCTAAGCCCACCCAGCTACAAACCTGGAGAAAAGGTATGTCAAAAAACCTGGAAAGGATTAAAATATTTAATCAATATCAAGAACTGTCATAATGTGATGGTCTGAACGCATGTTTTGGACCTAAGTGTCATTTTTAATGTCATAAATTTAAAATACAGTGGAATCTCACTATCCAAACCTTTTATTATCCAAATTTCCGCTGTAAAGTATAGGACCAAGATCCAAATGTGTGTGTGTGTATGTATATATGTGTGTGTGTGTGTGTATGTATGTATGTATGTATGTATGTATATATAATAATAATAATGATGGTGATGATGATGATGATGAATTGGGTCTTGGTCATCCCAAGGTTTGTATCTTACAGCTTTTAGGGAGTTTTCCTTTTCACTGTCGCCCTAGGCTTGCTCAATTTGGGATTGGCTTTATAAGATAATGTCTTATGTAATAAATGCTTTGAGACAATGCACCATTGTAAAAAGTGCTACATAAATAAATCTGACTTGACTTGACCTGTCTTATTTCACTACTATCCCACCAGTGTTAATTTCGTTGACGATCTATTTTCGTCATAGTTTTCGTCAACGAACCTTTTCTTCATGACAAAACTACGGTAAACAAAAACTACTTACAACGATTAAAACTATGACGAAATTAATTGACACTTTCGTCAACGAATAAAAACGAGACTAAAATGTTCGGCATAGGTGACATCCAATCAGAACTGAATTAGCTTTGTGAAAGGCAGGGACAAGTTAGGAAAACAATCCAATCATAACTACTTTGACATATATGGAGAGGTGGGATAAGCCGGGTAGCTATCCAATCAAACGCACAAATTTGATCTAAACCCGGGAAGACCATACTAGCTTTGTGAAC